>MU832731.1:0-67871 GCA_029204225.1 Diphasiastrum complanatum
GCTTTGAAGACTTCTTGAATGTTGATCCTTTGCCTTTGGACTTGCCTTTGCCTTTGGTGAAGAGAGCTTGGTCATCTCCACCTTGGATGGAAAGCCTATCCATCCTCTCTTGCATTTGGCTCCTTCTTGATTCCTTGGCCATGAGTGTGCTTGGAGTTCTTCAAGTATGGGTAGCTTACCCATAATTGCATATCCCTAAACCAAATTGTCAAATTCAAAGCCTAGTCCATTCAATATGAGTTGAACAAGCTCTTCATCCTTGATAGGATCACCTATGAAGGCTAGCTCTTTGTTCAATTCCTTTACTCTTAGGACAAAAGTATGTGCACTCTCTCCTTTCTTTTGATAGCTTCTATAGATTTGATTCTTCAAAGATAACATTCTAGTTTGGTTCTTGGATTCATAGACCTTTTTCAAAGTCTCCCAAGCATCTTGAGCCGAAGTGCAATCTCCTACCTCTCTTAAGATTTCATTTGCAACATTCACTTTTATGCAATGTAGTGCAACATTGCACCTCTTGATGTATTTGGCTTTTTCTTGAGGATGAATAGGTTCACCCTCCTTACCATTTACAATTTCCATCAGATCTTGCATTGATCATGATGGATTCCATTATAACTTTCCATATGGAATAGTTAGTTTTGTTGAGCCTTTCGTTAGTATCCAAAAGATATGCATTTATAGATGCCATCTAGTCTCCTAATCAAGGACTTGACACAAATGAAGGTTACTTCTATTGATTTGCTTGAAGATCTATCTTATCCCACTTCTTAGGGACCTGAAAAGATCAGTAATAGACTTCCTATACAGATCTAAGAATGATCTCTAACAAAATCAAATCATAGAATACTAGAAACAATGCACTTGCTTGATTGAAGTAGACAATACTAGTAGAATTGCCCCTCTTTCTATAAAGAACATTAAAGCTTCCAAATGATTTTATCAAGAGTGAATTTCAGCAACCTAATATACTTTCAAAATTACTTGTATAAGATCTAAATGGAACTTAATGAGATGCAACACAATCTACTATCCAATCACAGGCAAAAAATTGATCAAAATTGATGAAAAATTGATCTAATTTGGTGCATAAGTCAAGCAATGGTTGGACTGAACCTAAATCACTTTAGGAGGTGTCCTCTACACCTTAGAACAGCCTTGAAGAGTCCCCAAAACTCTGATCTTCCCTCTTCTTGAATGCTAGAAAGTCTCCTCTATGAAATCACCTCCAAAATCGCTTAGAAATCAAGGCTTGGAGCAAGCAAAACTTGCTATCTTGGTAATGTGAATTGAATTCAACTTTGCTGGTTTTAGACACCTAAACACCTACAAATGAAGTCACACAACACAAATCTCCAATGTATTTGACTCACTTTGAGTTCTAGAGTCAATGCTAGATGCTAAGATCCAATCTACACAAGATTTATATAAAAAATTGTGATAAAATTGAATGAAAACCAAGGATTTAGCTCATTTCAGCCTTTACGCTCTGATACCATGTAAAAATTACAGCAAACAAGGATCCTAAAACACTTGAAATGATGAGGGACAATAGATTATGATCTCATAAGGTTAGCACAAGTTGAACCATCAAAAACCATCAATAATCTATGCTGAACCTCACTAAATGGCCCAAATCCTTGAAGAAGCCTTCACACGTGTGAAAGTATGGCCTCCCACAGTTTGAGTACTGTACACCAGAACCACCTTCAATCCTATAATGGATAGGAATCACAAGTACTCAAAGAATTAAGAACATAGAGAGCAATTGCACCAATATGAGAGAAAAATCATGAATTTGCTTGATTGATTTTGGTGAGATATCATCACCTATATATACATGATCCATCACGATTTTGGGCAGGTATGAGTAGCCCTAAACCTATCCCTAATGCTAATTTTGGTGGATCTTTCATCCCTACCAAGTTAGGGTTGGAATCTTGGAGATCCCTCAACAATGCAAAAATTACTAAAAATAGCTCCTATTTTTTCTCTCTTGTATCTAAGCATAATTTGGACTCATTCCAAAGGTTCTAACACTTAGGTCTACTTGAGAATATCCTTATGAATGGAATTCTATGCTATTTGGCATGTGTGACAAGCCACATCATGACCATCTAACTATTTACAAGTCATATGACCAAAACTAGTCAAGCTAGAATTGTGAATTTTTAACAGATATGACTTGCAACACTTTCTGCTTCAGACATCTTTAGGTTGAAGAATTTATTCCTCAAATGTAACTTGGATGTAACATCCTTGATATCATGCAAGGTTGCTAGGATGTCCCATGCATCCTTGGCTGTCTGAGCATTACGTATGTAATTTATCTGTGTATCCTTGATATTGAGAGTGATCATGGCAAATGCCTTGCCATATCTCAGTCTCCATTTGGTGATAATGGCTGCATCACCTTCTGGATTGACTTCTGTGCCGTCAACAACGTCCCACAGTTCCTTGGCTAATAGCATGACCTTCATTTTGAGCTTCAAGAGATGATAGTTCCCTCCATCGAGTCTCTCGATTAGAGAATACTGATCCATTCTGGCTGAGTAGGATAGTTGGTAGTAACAACGATTTTGGAATACTATTGGCTACGCGCTTGTTTAGAAGAACATCTTGATAGAAATAAAACTTGATAATCCGTAATGAAATGCAGATTATTGAACTGCCTGTTCTGATACCTTGTTGGAAATCAATGGGAATGAGCGGAAGCTGATGAGCGAGCTTGGTGTAGGATCGAAAGCGCCACAATTAGCAGTAGAATAATCAAGATGAATGATTCATACAGATGCACAAATGAACGATACAATAGTGAGATTGAAATTGCACTCTGATTAATATCAGCAATGGAATTGATCTAATTTGAGATCTAATCATTGGTTGATTAGTAGATGAAGTAATCTAGCTTCCAACACCTCTTGAGGATCTGACCTAGATCTATTCTTGGTCACTAATTCTCTGGAATTTCACATGGTATCAGATCCAAGTACAAGAGATTAAAGCATTGGCCTAAACAACCCCCAAATTAGCAAGTTTTTGAGAAAACTCACTAATCTTGAGTTGGCAAGTTTAGAGAGTTAGATAGCATTGACATTTTTATATCAAAATTTGCTGTGGGCTGCAAGGGTACTGTTCACACGTGTGAGGCCATACAATACTAGTTTTGGAGTTGTCATTTGCAGTTTGATGCCATATCTCACTCATACACCCAAACAAAGAGTTTTTTAGTGCATTTCCAAGCTTTTTATGCATTGTCTCTATTCCTATGATTAGTTCTTGGATTAGATCATTCAATTGATTGATAAAGAGCTTGTTTTAGTTGCAATAAATGATTTTCTCAGAAGTTATGAGTTTGTATTGAAAACAAGAGAGAGATTGCCATAAACCATAGATTAAGGAGTGATTTTGCAAGTGAGAGATTGAGAATTACTAATCCATCATTCTAGATTTGTTCAAAGAGTGATAGGGTAAGTCTATAAGCTTTCAATTGCTAGAAGACATCTTAGGTTCAAATCTCCAAGAGAAACTATAATAAGTTTTAAGTGCTTTTTCACTAAAAATGGCATCAAGAGAGTGGTTTGCTAGAAATTGGTAGTGATATCATTGTACCATCAATTAGGCTTTGTGCTAGATTTATTGGGCCGAGACTAGAAGCATCTAGAGTGCTAGAAGTCTACCTTATATCATTCCACTAAGTGAAATCTTAGTGAATTTCTAGAGCACAAACACTCATATAGGCAAAATCTACCAATACAAGGTGATAGGAATTGTTGGCGAGTTCTAGGAGAAAAAAATGTTGACACTTCCATGTAACATTACTAAGACAAAAAGCAACTACCTTGTCCATCAAGCTTGTATAATGCATATAGAGGAGCACAATTTGCAACAATCTATGTAGGACGAGGCGTCAAAACAAATCCAACGATTATACATATTTGGCAAACAAATAATCTCTTTGATTCTTTGGAATTGCGTATGCTCATGCAATACTCTCTACAACACATTTCTATGGATTTTCTAGTTGTATTCTCAAAGACTGACTTGGCATCATCTCATTCTCTTTGGATGTTGATTGTCATCCAGGCCCTCCTCACGGCCATCTCCATTTCATCTTTGGATATAGACTCATATTTTGCAGAAGGAGAATATGCCTAAACCAAGTATATCAAGACTCTCTCAATGACAATAAGTAGTTTTACTTCCACCCACCAAACTCATGTGAAAGTCAAGTTTTGCATTGAAGTGACATCATAGGCACAAAATGATTGACTAGACTCTTATCTGAAGTGTTCATGAATGATTGATAAAACATTGAATGCACCCCCCCTTCTCTCTCTCTCTCTCTCTCTCTCTCTCTCTCTCTCTCTCTCTCTCTCTCTCTCCACATTCTAATTACACCTTTGCTTCTACATCAAGTCCTTATAGAAGAGAGTCTAACAATCATGGTGAAGCTACTAGTGCATGTGCAAGAGTTGCTAGCAAATTCAAGAAAGCAACTCCAAACTCAATGGTAGATGCTAACAAAGATGATGGTTTGGGCAACGAAGATGTTGAATTGAGCATGACGAGCATTTTAATAGGGAATCTACATTCAAGAAAGTTAGTGTGAGAAAGTGGACTTGGCTCTGAGTAAGCATTATTCTTGTTGTGATAGCTACAATAGGCTCAGAGAGTTACCACTGACGAACGATCTATAAAAAAATGTTGTCACATAGCACCAAGACAATCGTAAATTTCATACCAACATAAAAAGCTTCATCAAAATTATATTTGAAGACCAACATAGAGTAGTTCATTGATTTTACCTCTACAATTAATGACTAACGCACAACGTGGCATTTACATGCACGGAAGCGCTTGAAGGTAGCTACAAAATCGAAAACAGCTCCAGGCTACGTAGCATAATGTCAAAAGAACAAGCTTAAAGATGAACAAGCTCATCTAACTCCCATCCAGATCGTTCGAGAGCCCCATTCATGCAACAACTTCTCTGTGGCAACAAACCCTAAGGGATTGGTAGTGTCATGAAGTATTTTTGTCGAGAGCGGTTTAAGAAACCCAGTTGAAAAAACACATTTTAGTACACGTGTCACTATATTAAAATTGTGCCCAATTTTTCCTTTTTACAAAGAAAATGGAGGCGCCTCCTTGTGTGGAATTTGCGCGCCTCCCATTTCTTTTATTATCAAAAGGTGCATGTAAAACCAATTTACCTTTTCTTACGTGTATCTTTTGATTGGAATGTGGATGTAAAAAAAATTATGAAAATAAAGGTTAAAATGAAAGGAAAAGATATTTTAGTGTCGAGGAAGATCCGCATCCTTGACTGTTCCATGGTAGGAGGGACCTCTGCCTTAGGCTTGGTGTAGGTTCATTCTATTGAAGCCGGTTTCAAAGTGGCCTCTAATTCTAACCCATGTTTGCTTAGAAGGGCAGTGACGATCTACAGGTGCAATCTTGACCTGGTTATAACCACTAAATCCATTAAAAAAACTCTATGCTTCTGCTCTAATTAATAAAAAAAAAATTTATTAAAAAAAAACGGAAAAAGAAAAAGAAAAAAAAGAAGCACGTTAAGGTTTTTGTTAATGCCAGGATTGTCAAAGCAAAGGTAGGTGCGATGGTGCAACATCTCATCTTCTTCTCTGCACTTCTCTCATCGTGTTCATGACTATTCTCCGATCGCATCCGCTTCGCACAGATCTATAAGCAGCGCCATGGTGAGCTTAATCAGAGGCTTCAATTGTCCTTCCTTCTTAATCTCTCTGTCACACTTTATACTCAGGGATTTTTTTCAGTATGTGTGTTTTTAGTTCTGTTTTGATCCAGTTTTATGGATAGATCTTCTGCTTTTGAACTTGCTTTGTAACGATTCCTTCGGCTGTCTTTGTTTCTTGCAGGCAGAGGAAGAAAATTACTCCAATCCTCTAACGGCTTTGTTTCATGTTCTGTTCAAGGTAACAGCTCACTTTCTTACTCCTTGCTTCAGCGTATCTGGAAATATTTCGGAGTATTCTTGGAGTTAGTTTAGTTTAGTTAGGATCATTTGTACTTGACGCCATGTTTACGGAGTGGTGGGTTTGTGTTTTGGCAGGGATCTGCGATCGCATTTTACATTTTATGCTCTTTCTTTATCAACAGTTTTATCATCCAGTTTGTGGTCACGGTTTTCCTTGCTGCTCTGGATTTTTGGGTTGTGAAGAATGTGAGCGGAAGAATTTTGGTAGGGCTTCGATGGTGGAATGAAATCAATGATCAAGGAGAAAGTGTTTGGAGATTTGAATCTTTAGATCGAGAGGTGAGGACTTAGCACGACATGTACATTGCAGTTGCTTTTTTTGCTGTCTCTGACACAGTTATTAGTGCTTGATAGATGATATTCCTGAAAGATCCTTCCGTTTTTGTATTTCAGTCATTGGAAAGGATGAACAAAAAGGATTCCTGGCTTTTCTGGTGGACTCTTTATCTAACTGTAAGTTAAGAGTGTTACAAGAATTTCAGCATTTATATTTCTCCTAGATTAGCAAGTTTTGAGCTCAATTTTGTCAATAAAGAAAGAGTGCAAGTAGCGATACAATATTCTTGGAAAAGCTTATCTGAGATAGATCATCACAATGTTTTATAAAGGTTTAAGAAAAAAAGTTAGTATATGTTTAGCTCTCAGGCACAGGATAGGATAATTTGGTGCTATCCTAGAAGATTTTACATATTAACTGTTGTTTGTTTCAAAATTTGCCATTCTCTGCATGCTGAATATCAAGAGAAAGATGGTTCACAGCCGTAACGTTACAGGTTTTCAAATGAATAAGTGAAGCTATCCATGTTTGGAGTCTCGGTGATATCTGTCTGATTGAAAAATTGGGCATCGTGGCTATGTATCATATGTTTGGTGAGCTTCTTGGTTCATACGTGTGTAATTCTTGAACAATTCAGAAATGTGGTAGAGTTAGGGGCAGCAATTTCCCCCAAACTAGTGAGAGGACTGGTCAAGTCTGTGAAAGTGTGACCTTGCGATAGGTGATGGTTACCTAACTCGTGTTTTCTATCTTGCATCTAGCTATACATATGATGATTGAAGCGAGTATCAAAGAAAGATAAGTGTATTCCGTTGGTAGCTGCTTGGAGTTGTGGTCCATGGCATCATTCTATAGCATTCAGCATTGTTTGGCCCAGTGTGTTAGTATATGGGCCCATATATGTGTTCATGAGCCGTAAACATTGTGACTTGGGCTCTAAGGACTCGACACTTAGTTAACATTTTTTGAATCATTCTAATATCTTGGCCCCCACTAGTGGTTAGCAGACCTAACTTTAGCCCAAGTTCCAACAACATTTATTTAACGCCATTGGGCCCCATCTGTGATTGTTTTATAGGAAAACTCATATAGCATGTAGATAAGGATCTTAGCTAGCATATTTCTGTTTCCAGTGAGGATTGGCTTGATGTCATGAATATTCTCAAGTGGATATTTGATATCAGAATATTAGTGTTCTTTGGTGATTTGATCAACTACCATTAGTATCACAACATCCTCTTGAAAGCATATCATTGTTCTTGTGTTGTTTTTGTGAAGTCTTCTCAAGGTCTAACATGATGTGTACCCAACTAAGTGGAACACATGGGAAACACTTGGACATGTGACTCACCAACCAACCGTAGAGCAAATCTTTGCTCACCCCCCTAGATTGTCAGTCTACATCTTCATCCATGATCAATTCTCTAGACAACAACCTTGGTGCCCTATGCCACTGAGATGCATTCTACACATTGATGCCTTGTTTTGTTTGAGGGATCCACTAGCTCACTTGTTAATTGATCCTAGGTGGCATTGAAACATCATTCTAGACCCTTAGATTTCTAGAATGTAGCATTTTTGAACCATTCAATTATGTTTTGCAAAAAAGTCAAGCTGAATAAGTTAGTATCGCTAGGGCAATGCTTGAGAATCTAATTCAAATAAACCAAAGGGGAACACCTCAGAATGCTATTGAGAAGGGCACATGAGGTGGAGAGACCCCGCACAAATTGTATCATACTGATTAATAATGTTTCCATCCGATTCAAACCGGACCATTTGAATCGGACCAATTCGAGCGATTCAAAACAATTTGAATTGGTTAGCCTGGTTCAAATCGGAAAACAGTTCAAACTATGTTTTTTTTTAATTTTTCTTGTTTGGAAATCGGGTGATTGTGAAAGGTGACATGTTTATTGTTTTCGAACAAAAAGCCAATGGTAAATGCGAAGAAAAAAAGCCCTAAAGTGTTTTGTTGGTCGAAAACAAGCAAGGACTTAGGGTTTAGTAAGTAGACTCTAGTAACTTTTAAGTTCAAAGTTGAGTCTTGTAAGTATTATCATATATGTACAATGTTTATAACTATGCTTGCAACCTTAGCCTCTCTCTCTCTCTCTCTCTCTCTCTCTCTCTCTCTCTCTCTCTCTCTCTCTCTCTCTCTCTCTCTCTCGCGCGCGCGCGCGCGCGACTCATCAGATGAGCATTGAGCTACTCTTTAGAAATTAAATTATACATGATAGATCTAAAGTCTCTCTTAACTTTTAACTTTCAAGAGTGATAGTCATTAGAATTTAGAACTTAGTGGAGATGGCAGATGCATATTGTGAACCATAATCCAGATTCCAGAATCCATTATTCATACATATTATTACGTAAAGATTTTCTTTGACCTTAGCAAATAGTAACATATTGTTACCTGTAATGATTAGTTCATCAACATAGAGAACAAGTATTACTATGTCCTCATTCCCACTCAAAACATAACGTTACAGTCAGATTTGCTTCTAACGAAGTTTTGCTTTGTGAAGTAATCATCAGTACAACTGTACCATTTCTTGGGCGCTTGTTTTAACCTATACAATGCCTTCTTAAGCTTGCATACTAGGTTCTCTTTACCTTTAGCCTCAAATCCTTGTGGCTGGTCCATGTAAACCTCTTCCTTCAATTCTCCATTGAGGAAGGTACTTTTGCCATCCATCTATTCAATGTCCCAATGAAAATATGCTGCAACTGCCAACATGGTTCTTATTGATGTCATCTTTGCAACATGAGCGAATGTCTCATCGTAATCCAACCTTTTCTGTTGTGCAACACATCTTGCCTTATGCTTTTCCACATTACCACTTGCCTGATACTTGGTCATGTAGATCCACTTGCAACCTATTGGTTGCTTCCCATCAAGTAAGTCCACAAGCTCCCATGTGTCATTCTCCATGATGGAGTCATAACTTGCATGGCATTTCGCCATACATTCACCTTCTCGGCTTCATAGAATGACTTTGGTTCATGTGACGAAAATAGATGACATAAGTGCAATGTTGGTCTCCTGCCTCTCTCGTTGCATGGGCTTCCTGTAAGATCTCCTAGCACCTTCCCTGCTACATTCACCTTCCTCCATCATCCCTCCATCTTTCACTGTCTGCCAATACCACCTTGGTAAGCTTTTGGGAGGGGGAGGTGGACCTGATGGTGACCAAGTATCCCCAGGTGTCTCTCTAGCTCTCTTTTCCCTTTTTGCCTGCATTTGTTCAACATGCATTTCCTCTTGTTGTTGGGGCTGAAAAACCTCCTAAATGGGCTCCTTTGAGACTTGCCCGCTGGAATCAATAATAGGAAGATACTCTTACCATTGTTTTCATGCTCCTCCACTTGAGGTGCATGGTTTTCATCAAGGCAACATCTCTACTCAGAATCTCTTTTTTGGTCTCAAGATTGTACAATATGTACGCCTTTGCTTCCTCACTATAACCCAAGAATATGCACCTGGCACATTTTGCATCTAGCTTCTTCCTGTCATCCTTGGATATGTGTGCATTGGTGGTACATCCAAATACCCGAAGTAGTCCCACCTTTGGTTTATTGCCACTATAGGTGTAAATCCCTCCACTGCTTTCGTAGGGCTCCTTTTCAACAAGAAAACAACAATATACACAGCTTCAGCCAGAAAGAGTTTGGCAATGCCTTAGCCTTGAAAATGCTGCATGCACACTCAACTATGGACCTATTCTTCTTTTCAACAATACCATTTTGCTGAGGAGTATCTGGAGTAGCAAACTGACGCTTGATTCCACTTGAGTTACATAGATCAATGAACTTGTTTGATATATGCTCACCACCTTTGTCAGATCTGAGTACCTTTATCTTCTTGCCTGTTTGAGTTTCAACCAAAGCCTTAAAGATTTTGAAGTACTTGATTGCCTCGGATTTTTGCTTCAAAAAATAAACCCATACCTTCGTGATAGTTTGCATAGGTCCAGAGTGTACAATCTTAAGTAGTATGAATTTCTATTTGAGAAAAAGCAACCAACTGTCCACTTTCCAATATGCAATCAGAACATCTCTGAAGATTTGTTAATTTTTGCTCTAAAAATTGCCGAACTTCCGACGACGATATCTTTGGCTACAATGCACCAAATTAGACACTGTAAATTACAGTTTACAAGAGGCATAAATTGAAAATGACGTCTATGCTTTGCACGGCCTCAGAGAGCCACCATCAAACTTCTAAACACTCATTAGGGTTAAGAAAAGACTCCTATCACGTTCAGATTCATAGCATATGGTCAGAATGAGCAGAAATCAACCGTTGGGAGGGCACTTATGCATGGAACTTCATCGTTTCGGTGCACAAGTCTTAAGCAATCATAACGAGTGTGTGATAGCTTGTTTTAGAGGTTCAAAGGCATACGAAACGAGCTGCATATGTTCCTCCAGCAAAGAGATTAGAGAATCAAAGCCCTAAATGTCCCAAAAAATCATAGAAAACACTAGTTTTTTGAGCTTTTTCAGCATCGTTCGGCTTTTACAGCTTGTGTCTGCTGTCCATAGCTATTGAACATACTCTAACTACCTCAAAGAGTGTGCATGCAAAGTTTAAAACATAGAATTCGACTCTACCAATCAAAAACATGAAAATTTCATCAAAAAACCATTTTTTTTAAAGAAAATTTAACTTTTTACCCACGTTTTGATGGATCTTAACCTTATGCAAGTACTATCGACCTTAATTACAGCCAAAACAAGAATCATTCAGATAAGAGAGTTCTGCTTTTGCTCAATACCGAGTCTCTGTTCATTTGAAGCCAAAAGATGTCAATTTTGACTAGTTTTGACCATAAAAGTCATGTCGGTGGCATAATTGACATGCAATCATACTTTATGACTCAAAAACAAGAAGTACTCCCCTTGAATTCATTAACATACAGCACGTTAAGAGAATCCGAGCTAAACTTGTGAATACAAGTAAAAAGTCGTTAAAAGCTATAATTTTTCAAGTATAATTATGGTTATGGAGAAAGTCCATAACACTGATTCCTAGGTTGGGAACTATCAGGACCCTAAGAAACCACTTACTTGGAGGTCAATACCACCATCAGGAAAAAAAGAAGCAGAGAGATACTACCAAAAAGATGCAAAAAGCAAATCATATTAATCTTTTGATTGATGCAATTCCAAGCTCTGATACCATTGTAGAGATCGTCTATGGTAGATCCTTAAGATCTTGTTGCAAACTCCAAAGGTTGAATGTGGAGACAAACCACCCAACCAATGAGAAACTGAAGATCAACCCTTGGCAGCTTCACCCTTGAGTCATGGTGAATGAATACAAGAGGAGAAAGTTGGTAACTACCCGCAAGTTTTTGTACGTATATATAGACCCCGGGAGCTTAGGAATATTCCTTCTAGAAGCCTAATCCATTATCAAACTTAAAAGCAATTACTATTGATACTTCTCTACAGGCATATAATCGTCAAACACCATGAACTAGTCCACAAGTCATAATTGGAGTGCCTGGGCCCTCTCAAGGTTATTAGTTACATTTATGGCCTAAAGGGATTATCGAGATGTAATTAATAAACTCGAATCCTAGAGCATTGATTATCCATATCAAGGATTATTTCGAATCCTCAGTATTGGATGTGCACATAACACAAAATTTCTCTAATTTCTCCTCATTGACTTGTAAATCAGGACAATGTTGTGTGCCCTGTATCCAACAGGTGTAAAACATGATAAAAACGTTCTGTCATACAACAATTTGCTTAATGCTAGAGATCCTTAAACACCCTAGCCTGAAACTGCACGCTTGTTGTCTCTCAATGACGGTTCTTGCAGTAACCCAAGGCTAGTAGTGTCACACAGAGTTCAGTTTGCATGAGCACATCTTAACATTTTATCTTAGCATGTGAATCTAGTTGGTGTTGGTCTACTAGCTATATTGGTAGATGCAATACAGAAGGCCCTGAAGGTCTGGTATTAAATGCTGTACACGAGTTCACATAATTTTATTGTTGACAAGCCCTTTAGCACATAGCAATTGGCAAAATTTGGAAGGACTCGTACAATGGCATTGACTGGGCTGTAGCATTTTTTTGCTGCTGCATGACTTATATATAAACTTTGCTTTCTGTGCTGGCTAATCTGCAAAGCCTGTAAAACTTGAAAGATACTATTTATAAAGACAACAAAAATGTAGTGACAGGCCCCATGTCTAACCAGCAATTATGACACAGCATTTGTATCCATATTATTTTAGCATAAAAAAGGCACAGCTCATGAAATAGCAATCAAATATTCCTCCATATGCAAGCTCAATGCTTCTGATGTACTGGATCTCCAAGAAACGATACATGTCAAATTACAGTTTTGCTTTTTCTTGATATTGTTGTTTTCAGATGCGAGAATTGAAGGCTGATCGTACAAGACCTGTGGCATCAGCCTTGTGGGGCACTCCTAGTTTGCCCTTTGCCACGTGACATGTATTGTATTTGGGCTGGATATAAAACTCGCATATCCCTTGAAGCATTTTAATGTGGTGTAGTGTTATCCCTCCTAGACCTGGAGTTGTGTGTGCCTATGCAAGTTAAAAGAGGAGAAGAAAGTGCACCATGACAACTGAAATTCAGAGGAAGTGCAAAGTTGACACTATTGAGGAAATAGGGAAAATTGTCCTGAAAAGTAACCTTATGAAGCATGCATGTTAAGAGGAAGTCCAAATCAGTACTTGTTGCAATTTGTATGTTTGAAAAGGTATTTGACCTCTGCATGGGAACCTCAGTATGTTTGTACTGAAGGACAATATGCAGTCATAGCACCCTTCCTGGAAAGAAGACAGTCAATCTTACAGCATGATCACGAAAAATAGATCACAGTAGCTTGTAACACAGGGAAGATACTCTTAATGTTATGTGCAACATCATTCTCCATGCTCCATGAGATGGGTGCGAGATGCTCACAAAATTGCAAAACTGATGGCAATAGTCTGCCTACATTTTCACCCTCTCCTACTCCTTCTCAACCTTGCTCTGCAGCTCTTTTACTCATGCTTTGCAATGGTTCCAGGGAGCTAGGTCTTGTGTAGCTTTTTCACTTTAAGAAAAGGGACCATCTGAAAAGCTTTGCGCCTTTTGGAAGTCCTTGGTTTCAACATGCTGCTATTGTTCTGAATTGCTTCATGAAGCAATTAAGCCACACATTTAGCAACATTGATTCCAGGTTTTGTTACACAATGGTAAACATACAAGTGGCTTTGGAATATTTATGACAAGCTCTTTGGTTTATTTAGTCTGCTTCATCATCATGATGGCTGCTTCCTCTTAAGGGTCTTTGTACTTTTTGTAAGGAACGGTAACAATGTCACTCATTAGATTTCCTTAAGAGAGTTTCATCTTGGACATGTGGATGTTGGATGATTTTTGGCTTTAGCTCGTTTATTGGGAACACTTTCTGTTCTTTGGAACCATTTGCTATGAGCCTGCTGCACTTGTTCAATGTCTATTTTTCCTTTTGTAGAATCAAACATTCTACTTTTGAAGCCAGTACTTTGACTTGAAAATTTGATGGATGGCTTGAAAAATTGCATTGACTTTGACTTCATGAACTTGGTTTGATCTGTAACAGCCTGTTGTCTGGTTGGCACTCGGCATAGTTGCTGTGATCAAATTCAATTTTGATTACTTGCTAATTGTGGGGATGTGCTTAAGTCTGAGTGCTGCTAACATCATTGGTTTCACAAAGTGTCGACGAGGTAAGTTGAGAAGAGCTTAGTCCAGGATCTCTGTCTCTTACGAGTTTTGCTACAATTTCAACAGTGAAATTTCATTCAATGTTTCCTGATGTTGCTCACTGTCATCTGTGCTCAAACTATTCTACCTTTCTATTAACCTTTACAGTTTTTCTGGTAACATACCAGAATACCCAAGGTCCATGACTTACTCAGTTGGAAGATGCCCGATTTCTAATATATTTAGAGTGCGGTAATCTTTCAAAGCTAAAGTAAAGGACTGCAGATTAAATACTACATTATATTTGTATTTATGAAAGTTAGTGTTTTCATAACATTCTTTTGCCTCCAAACAATCAAGAAAGCGTATATGGTCTCTAAGAATAGTTACATTTTGATGTCCTGGATGATGAGTATCCTGGGTCTATGTCAAATTCTTCTCCTAGATAATCTGCTCTGCTTTTGAGGTAAGCTCTCAAGATCATGATTTTTGGTGCTAGCCTTCATCATGGCTGTCTGCCCTTTGCTTCTGAAAAAGTGATAGAAACTGAGCATGTCTCCCGATGTGAACATATCATTATGCATATGACCTGTACCTACTTTAGGCCTGAGTCTGTTCCAGGATTTCCTTGGATATTGTCCATGCTATGTATTATGGCATTGATAATTTGAACCTGCTGGTTTGGAGGACACTATGAAGATTGATAATACTTTTTTTTGGTGATTAATAAGAGATGGTTCCAAATTAAACAACAATCACAAGTAAAAAGTGACAGGACATGGGGTTCCAAATATGTGCATGAGACTGACTACCTACCACTACAGGTATATCCTTTTAGTATGAGGGCAAGCTAGGAGTATTATGTTGTATTTGTGAGAGAAGAATGTCAGATCCATGTAAATATTAAGCTTTTAAAAGGTGCAAGTTTGGTGGATATTTTGTTGAAACCAGTTTGTAGTAACTATATTATTGGGTTGCTTCTTGATATGATAACTTTATTTTTGCTTCAGTTTAAGATTCCGTTCTTCTTGCATATCTAGAATAAAGCTGCACAATTATCTAGTTATTGCATATCTAGAATAAAGCTGCACAATCATCTAGCTTGCCAATCTAATTTTGAATTGGGCATTTTTTTTGCTGCTTAACAAGTAAAAGCATAATGTGTTACATAGATGATTCAAAGGCGTCTGCTTTGTAGAACCTCATCATGTCCATTTTGTGGTCTTCAATTACAATTTCGCTATACTGATGCTTGTTTTCTTTTGCAGATGCTAAAAAACAGATTCAATCACTTGCTTCTCAAGTAGTTACAGCACATGTAGCATCTAGACTACAGTCGGCTCTGAATTTTGTGTAGTAGACCCAATGGCAGTCCTTGTGCCTCTCACAGTGGAGAATGTGGTAGCCTTTTGAACTTTCTGCAAGACCTAGGAGAGTTTTTGTGTGCTTATTATGGGCGTTCTATTTTGCTGATGATGTGAAGGCCTACACATTCATTAGAGAATCCATTGATGTCTACCATCATTGATTTTTCCACTTATTGATTACTATTCTTTGCGTCAAAATAGTCTCTCTCTCTCTCAACTCACAATATTGCTATTTTTCATATCTAAACCCTAAAAAAACCCTAAATCCAAAATAATCTTCTCTCTTGGCTGTCACGACTCGTCGTCCTCCTAGCAGCACCCTCTCTCTCTACCCCTCCTCTCTCCTATCACTCATCATCTCCTCCCTCTCACTAACCTGCTGGTCATCGCTCCCTCTCACTAACCTGCTCGTCCTCATCCTCTCCCTCTACCCCCGTCGCTCCTCACTCACCATTTTCCAGACATTTCTAAAATCACGTGTTATCTCTCAAAAATGAACCTGTGCCTTTCAATCCCACTTCAATTGCCCTTCAACTGCCTATCAAATACGTTCTAGGGCAAACGTGGCCCAATCAAAACGCAAGAAACACGTTTTCTCCATCACTGCTGACATTCTCTCCCTCTCTCTCTCTCTCTCTCTCTCTCTCTCTCTCTCTTCCTAGCTCCCTCTCATATGCTCTTCATAACTAACATGTTGAGATCCAAGTCTAGCATTGAACCAAATATCTAACGACTCATAAGCTAGTAAATATCTTCACAAGTTCTTGGTACACATGAGTGGACCATAACATGTGGCACTAGATGAAGCAAGTGAATCCCTTGCAAAATATCTCTGCCATCAAGGAAAACAATTCCGCAGGGATTATGAATCCATAAATAGCCAACAAATTAATCTGCATGATGCAAATTCGTTTTTGGGCTGCTATCATCATGCTCTTTGATTTCTGTATAAGGGAAGTAGACAATAAAAATAGTTTGTTGTTATGTTGTTCATCAAATGCAAGAAGGTGAACTCCTTAAAATATGCTATCAAGTATCAATGCTCTTACAATTCTCCATATGAAATTTTGGTAAGCATAGAGAGCATATTTAGATTGACCAATAAATGCTTGATCTTGATAAAGATCTACTTCTAGTCCTAAGATGTAGTGAAGCTCACCTAGATCTTGCATTTTGAATTCACTACCTAAAGCACTTTTTGTCTCATCGACAAATTTCATGCAATTTTCACACAAGATGATATTATCTGCATATATGATGAGAATAACAAGATTGCTATTTACAAACTTTATGTACAAAGATGGATAAGAGGCACTTAGATTGAATCCAAGTGATAAGAGATTTTAATTGAGCCTTGCATACCAAGACCTTGGGGCTTGCTTGATCCCATAAAGGCTTTTGAATAAGAGACATATTTTAGATTCATCACCATCTTGAATAAAGCCCTCGGGTTGCTCACTTTAGATTTCTTCCTCAAGGTAGCCATTGAGGAAGGCATTAGAGACATCAAGTTGGAACATCCTCCACTTGAAATAGCATGCAATAGAGATGGTAATTCTTATAGTGACCATCTTGGCCACCGATGCAAAGGTGTCATTAAAATCAAGACCATGGATTTGAGCATATCATTTTGCACAGTCTTTCCTTGAACTTGTTGATAGATCCATCATTGTTGTACTTTAAACACCCATTTGCATCCAATAACATGCTTGTTGATGTTTGCAGATTTTCATCAGTCATACATCGATTCTCTGTTCATTTCATATAAGTTGGTGTTTGCTTATCTTTGCTTACTGTCTATCACTAGATTTCAAATATTTCTTGGTAAATGTATCTGGATTCAACGAGCCCTCAGACAGTAAGAGACGGTTGGGTGTATTATAGTGGTGTTATCCTGCTTGTCAGAGGATGCTCTAGTTCGTTCACTTCTTGAAAGCACCTACAGTGATTGGAACATGCAAGCCATAACATTCATCAACAGATCAGCGTGAAACATGGATGAATACTACACAAATATTACTTCAATCTACAGTAAAATCGACTGGAAACAATGGTGAAACTCAAAATTAATCTAAACATCAAGAACATAAAAAAATGGAATGTAAAAGGGTTTGCAAGACTTACACCACAGACCAAATCAAGATGAATTACCACAATGCTGATCCTACATTAATCCACATGCATAAACAAGAAACTAGAAATCAGATTACTCCACAACTCATTAAGAGAACCGATCATGATAGCTTCACTCAAGACACTAGCATGATCAAGGAGCTAGAGAGAAGGCTCAAAACTCGTGGAGGATCTTTCTCATTTAAACAAGAGCAAGAGCATTACAACCAAAACCTCTCTCACAAGAGAGATGGGCTCTTAAATAAATCAAGAGGTTGTCCATGTGGAGCCCAAGTGGCAATTCCACCAATTTACAAATTTCAAGTGGAATTAGCTCTTCCACTAGAGGTCACCATCAAAAGGTGGCTCACTCTAATTTATTTAAGAGGGGTCTACTTGCATTATTACATTGCCTAGAAATACTACTAGCTCCTACATGGTCATTCCTTCTCTTGGGATTCACCATGAGGCTCACATGATTTAAAACTGTATTCCTAGCTAGTACTTCTCGGCTCTCATGCTCGGTTCTCATCTTCATCCTTCCCTCTTCCTTCTGGGACCTCCTCGGAATCTAGGGTGAGAGGTGCTCTTTTATAACAACTCACTTCGGCATCTTGGTGATTCCATAGAATCAGCCAACATTACCCTCCCCTAATCTATTGTAGGACCCATTGCAACACATATTAGACAATGTCGCTTCCGCTTCTGCATTTGCATCTTTTCCTGGCACTCGGAAAAGCATAGATCCATATTCACTTGCGTAAAACCGAGCGCTTATTCACCGCAAAATTGTTTCTCAAAATAGGGACAACCCTGTACATCCCTGCTCGCTTGAGAACATTCTATGCGTCCTGCTCTTCTTGGCGCCTCGTTGTCACTTTCCTTACGCTCCTCTCCTTTCCTAGGGCCTCAAATATTTGGAACCGCAACCTTTGGCCAAGTTTAAGTGGTCCTTATTTTTTCTCTTCTCGTTTTTCCCCTTTTGATTTTTCTCAAACTTTCGTTCCCACATATCTCGTTGCACAATCATCTCTTCCATTTCCTCTCCATTCTCCTTTGAGCCAACTTTTGAGACCATACCAAGGGCCCTAGACGACGTATAAAGTCCGACGAGACGAGTTCATAAAACAACTTAGCTCTCTCAGTGCCGCATACAACCTTGTGGAGAATCCAATCCCTGGTCAACCTCCTAAGTTTATGTCGCCCTCACCGGACCACAATCCACTCGACTTACTTGATGTGAATGTTGATACTGGTGAGTTTGGTAACTCTCTGAATGTTCTACCCTCTACAAGAAGTTTCTCACCGCGACCCGTGGACTTTGATGATGGAGAAGCGGGCTCTTCAATGAGTGAGAAGGCCAGGAAAGAACACAAAGGCACCAAGACACTAGATGAATACTTGGCCGGGCCTTCACAAAAGCCAAGGGCAACACAACCAATTGAGCCTCAGCCCAAGATGGCCGATACCAGAGAATCCGAGAGATTCCAAAGGAAATACCCTCGAAGCATGAGGGATGGACGAGAGACCAAATATTCTACGAGATCAGAGATAATTGCGGCCCTCCAGCCGCAACCAGAGTAGAGGAACAAAGTTCTCAAAGACAATAGAAGATTACATGAATATCTAAAAGCGCATGCTTGGAAGAGGATTGATCCCTTCTATATGCCTCTCAAGAGAAGGAATCCATGGCCTGCAGATCGACCAAGAAACCAGAGTATCAATTGGCCAGTGATTTTAGGAATCACAAAAAGCTCGTCGTACGATGAGATCAGGCTGCAACTGTTGGATTTTGGTCACAAGTACAAGTCCAGCACCGATAGACGTGTACAGGATGCTGCAGACTATTGCCGATCCCTAACTTTCCTCATGAACGAAAATTGCTACTGGGATCGAGGTTTGGAACCAATTTGGATCAATCTCAACAAGGCCCTGCATTCAAAAGACGATCACTGTATGATGGCCCGACTCTACTATCAAGCTGCCTTCATGTCTTCACGGTATGTCGTGATGATTGAAGAGTGGCAGAAATTTGGATTCGTGTAGGCAATATGATTAGGTGGAGGGGCAGAAAAACTCCTAGAGACGGCTTTAGTTGCCTTTCCAACCAATTTTGAGCTTCCATCCAACTAATAGGTGGTCTCGTTGTAACCAGCAGCTCCGTCATCGCCCCTTGGTTTCTGATCGAAAATTTTCGTTTGGGCCTTGCACGCACGCAGTGTTCCAAAGTTGGTTCACTTTGTCCAAGGCTTGTTGCAGGGCCTTGTCACTTCTTCCAATTGTTTTTGGGACTCGAGAATGACCTTTTCTTGCCTTGCCGTAGGTCACTCAAAGTTCAACTTATCTGCCTCTCTTGTTCGGATCAGGCTCACATATGTTTCCATCATAATTGTCGTGGCTTGAGGGGGCTGCACCTTGATGTCTTCCGGCTTTACAGGAGGCGTGTCAACTATCATTGCATTAGACGAACCATCTCGAGCTTGGTCGATCTGGTCTATCTGTTGCTTAAGTTGTTTTTGCATTTTGTTTAGCGCATCGGCTTGCCTGGCCATAGTGGCTTGTAGCTCCATAAATGTAATCTTTTTCTCCTCAGACTCATTTTTTTTTTCTTTCTAACTACTTCTGCTGCTCTATTATGACTTGTTCTTGCTGCTTGATCTTGTCTCCCAAATCTCTGTGTTGACTCACCAACCAGTGTAGCTGGTAGCTGGTTTCGGCTAGGCTGGTCATGGCTTTCTTAGTCGCATCTGGAAGTTCGTCCGGGTTAGAAAGGATGGGGTAATGATCGATGGAGTGACCAATTGGCGATAGGCCGAAGAAGGGGATCCGAGAGGGTAGAGGTGGTGGTGGCAATGACAGAGGAATGGAGACGGTGGTGGTGGAAGCAGGAGTAATGGGTGGATCAAAAGGTTGAGTGGGGATGGCATTGATACCTGGTGAGGACTGGCTTCCCCCAAGCTGCTCTGTTTCCTTCACGTCGGTGTCATCTTCTCCTTGGATCAAAGCTTCAACAATAGAGTACGCTTCAACAATAATATGGACTGGCATTGATTTCTCTGGACCTTTTGCTGCCTCAGTAGCCGTGTCTTTGGGAATGTCCTCCCCATCTCCCCCCCCCCAAAAAAAAAAAAAAAAAAAAGTGTGGCTTGGAATAGGGGTTGTGTGGTTGCTTCAAGGAACTTCGATAACTGGATGGTGTTGTCTGTGGTGGTGTTGGCGTATTGTCGAGTAGTGGGGTAGTCACCACTGAGTCTGGTGCAACCATTTGGGAATCCACTGATGTCGTGTCTTTAGCTAGTGAGGTGGCTGCGACATCTTCGTCACGTGGTGGCGAGGAGTGTTGGTGTGATGCCATATGAGTGGATGATCCTATGTTTTGGGGGTCATTCATGTCTGAGTCTGTGGGATCAGGTGAGGCATGGTGTGACATTTGCATATTTGGCCTTGCTCGTGGTTTGGCTAGAGCAGGAACCTTCATTTGAGATGTTGATGAAGTGGCCGCCTTGCGCGGTTGAAGCTTTGCTTGGCCTATCTTGACATGATACTGGGCCCTTAGGAGAAGCTACACCTTTACTTTTCTAGGATGCTGCCGCCGTGGTGTAGTGTGTCAAGCCTTGTAAGAGACTGGGTTTCTGGATTAGCAGGTATGGCGAAGGCCTTCTTAGCTAGCTGCAAGCTATCTCGGATGTACGAACAGTGACTGAGTTGCTACAAGGTGATATCTGTTAGAAGGTATCCCAGGTAGGTGATGGGCTACTTGCTTCTGATACATTCATGAGGGCAAGTGGAGGCAAATTGTGCCCAATCATAGAGGTTCTGGCTGTGCAATCGGGAATCAGCCATCATGAGAAACAACGTCATGGGGATATGACGAATTCAAAAGCGATGATGTTGCGTATACCGGGTGATATAAGCACAAGCAACAGCCAGCTCTTTATTGTTTATGGCGTCGATGAGGTAGCCGTCTTTGTTCTTCCATTTGTCAACTGAGAAACTTGAAGTAGACTGTTTGTTCGATTTTGTGCAAAATTTGACTAACAATGTTTGGCCCTCAAGGGAAACCAAATGTATCGCGGAAGCGGAAAACATTGTTTGGTTTTGCGAAGGTGAAACTGTTTCTTTTTTCGTTTTCATTTTCATCTTCGTATTCGCGAACGATTTTGTGTCTTTGAATTTTCTTTTGCGCGGAAGCTTTTACAGGATCCTAGACACACGACTAGATATCACTAAACACATTCTATTCTAGCAATCAAGACAGACTACACAAGACAAGGAGATGCATGAAAATAGAGCGATTGTATTATTAATATTAATATTTAATTTTAGAGAGAGATTGTCACTGTCTCGCTCGTTGGCGGAATGACACTCTGCTCTTTCGCTGTGTTCTGCTCGTAGGCAGACTTTCATGCACACTTTATTGTTTCTAGTATTTTTCTTTTCTGCTCTACTTGCTACCTCTTTCTCTCTCTCTCTCTCTCTGTCTCTTACAAAAAATTCTGTCTATTCATATTTCACATTTATGATCCAGAAAGGATAGTTTACACCTCAACAGTGTGGAGTTTACAAGATGGCTAAACGTAGAAATCACAAGACTAGTTAACGCTAATCAACTAACCAGTTAGTCTCCGTCGTTGTCTCTTGTTTCACCTGGGCATGAAGAGTTGAATTGGAGTTGTGAATCCACCTCTCAAGCTATCTAGACTTATTCAAGCCACCTCACTATGTCTAATTGTGCCACCTAGTCTTTTCATGCATTAAATGTGGCATGTAAAGTACAAATGGCAACTCCTATGGTAGCTCGAGTTTCTACTTCTATCTACCTTGAATATTTTATTAGGTCTTTACTAAGCCAAAAGAGCTCAATTCATCTTTGGCATTTTTAGGACTCATACTCACAACATTGGATAGATTTTTCAATATTTTGACACTCCTCCTAAAAATGTATCTAATGTGGATCAAGCATTGATCTTGAGATAAGACCAAGATTAGACCTATGCTTTGAGAAGGCACTTTTGCAAAGTGGCTTTGTGAGGAGATCAGCAATACACGAAGATGTGTCGACATGTTCTAAGTTGATTTCACCTCCAATGAGCTTTTCCCTTACAAAATGGTGTGCCACTTCTATATGCTTGCTTCTTGCATGAAAAATAGGATTGTTTGAAAGAGCTTGTCCCGATATGTTGTCACATTTGATCAAGAGAAGATCATCCTCTTTGATGCACTTTAGCTCCATGATTAACCTCTTGATCCAAAGCACCTCTTTAGTTGTTGTAGTGAGTGCTTTGTACTCGGCCTCATAAGATGATAGAGATATGGTATCTTGCTTCTTTGAAAGCCAAGACACAAGATTGCCTCCAAGAAAGATAGTATATGCATTAATGGACTTTTGATCCATTTTATCACTTGCAAAATCGGAATCCGAATAGCCAACAATGGTTAGATCTTCATTCTTGTACAATAAACCATAATATTGAGTAGAAGATACATATCTTAAAACTCTCTTGGCCATCTTCCAATGTTGGATCTTGGGATCTTGCATAAATTGACTCAAATTGTGCACACAATAGCTCAAATCGGGTCTAGTGATAGTAAGCCAAATTAAAGAGCCTATAAGACTCCTATAAAGTGTGATGTCCTCGAAGGATCTTTCATCACCTTTAATAGGATCTTTTACATGTTGCTCCATGGGAGTATCTATGCCTTTACAATTTTGCATATTGAATTTTCTCAACATAGAAAAGACATATCTAGATTGACAAATAAAAGCATACTCTTCATGAAAATCAATCTCAAGGCCTAAAATGTAATTAATCTCTCCTAGATCTTGTTCAATTCTCTTTCTAATGCATCTTTAATTCTTGAACTAGCATCAAACAACTTCCAATAAGAATAATGTCATCTACATAGATTAGAAGAATGACAATATTACTACCATCAAACTTTAAGTACATAGAAGGATCATAGTCACTAAGCACAAATCCTAATGAAAGTAGAAAGTTGTTGAGTCTTGAATACCATGATCTAGGTGCTTGCTTCAAGCCATAAAGACTTCTAAATAGCAAACACACCTTAGATTTATCCTTGATAAATCCTTGAGGCTGTTCCATGTATATCTCCTCCTCAAGATAGCCATTCAAAAAAGCATTGGAGACATCAAGTTGAAACAGTTTTCACTTAAAAATTAAGGCAATAGAGATTATGATTCTTATTGTCACCATCTTTGCTACAGGAGCAAAGGTTTCTTTATAGTCAAGGCCATATATTTGTGCAAAGCCTTTAGCACATAATCTTGCCTTGTACTTGTTGATGGAGCCATCATGATTGTACTTGATCTTGAACACCCACTTGCATCTTTGTCATCATAAGTGAGCCTCTTAGGCTCGGATCTCTCCCTCATGGATTTCTAGGAGTGAAAATACGAGGACTACCATCTTCAAATCTCGACTCCTCCATATGTTGATTGTCTTCAATAACAAAAGGTGATAGATTTTGAGGTTGCTTGATCTCGGCCCCTCCAAGATTGGACTTTTCTTCTTCATAAAAAACTACATCTCTACTATCAATTACTTTAGAAGTAGAGAGCATGTAGATTCGATAGGCTTTCTTGTTGGATGAATATCCAACCATTACTCCTTTGCTTGCACAAGGATCATCCTTCTTTCTCGTTTCCAAGGGAATATGGACAAAGCATATGCATCCAAATACTCTAAGGTGATCAACCTTAGGTTTCTTCAAATAAAGTGCTTCATATGCTGACTTTCCTCCAAGTGCAACATGAGGGAGTCGATTGCAAAGATAGTTTGAACAATTGATGGCCTCACCCCAAAAGTCTTTTGGCAAGGATGTCTCAATTCTAATGGTTTTGGCACATTCACACTATGTTCCGTTCTTTCTTTCAGCCACCCCATTTTGAGATGGTGTATATGCACAAGAAAACTCCCTTTTAATGCCTTCAAGCTCACAATAATCATGAAATTTACTGAAAGTGTACTCACCACCTCCATCACTTCTAAGAATCTTGATTTTTATGAAAATTGCTTTTCAACTAGAGCTTTAAACTTTAGGAAATAGTCAAACACCATAGACTTTGAAGCTAGAAGATATACCCAAGTAAATCTAGTGAAATCATCAATGAAAGTTACAAAGCAAGTAGCACCACCCTTGTTCTTTGAAGATGAGAAGTGCACATCCGAGTGTATGAGCTCCAATGGATGTGTAGTCTTGATAGATGACTTTGAAAAAGGCTTCTTATGAGACTTAGATATGGCACAAGCCTCACATGACTTGAAATTCTTGGAGATAAGGTTAGGCAAGCCAATAGCTTTGACTTTCTTGACCATGGATACCATAGAATTATAGTTAGGATGCCCCAACCTTCTATGCCATAGTTCCTCTAAAGGCATATGAGAAGTAAAAGCACTATCACAAGAGTTAGCATACTCTTTGGGATCAAGCATGTAGATTCCACCATATCTAGACCCAAATGCAAAGATCTCATCATGCTTCTTGATTGTACATGTATTAACATTGAAATTCACATCTAGTCCACTATCAAACAATTGCCCAACACTAATAAGATTTTTTGTTAATTTAGGAACAAAAAGTACTTTAGACAGAGAAAGAACTTTTGATGAAGAAAGCTTTAAGGAAATGGTCCCTATGCCTTCAATAGCACACTCATGATCATTTGTTGTGTAGATGGACTTCTTGGCTCCTTCATAAGGTGATATAGATGAAAAAGAATCCTTGGAGCTACACATATGTGAGGAAGCTCCACTGTCAATATACCACGAACCGTCCTTCTTGAAAGGTGATGAAGAAAAACTCGAGACCATAAGAGATCCCTCTCCATCACTTGCATGAGCATCTTCCTTCTCTTCATTAGAAATTTTGGCTTGCTTGAATTGACTCTTCTTTTTGAAGCAATTGGTGGCATAATGCCCCTTCTTGCCACACAAAAAACACTTGATGTTTTTCTTTTTCTTCTTGGATGTGGAAGCTTGAGAGGACTCATCCTCTTCTCCTTTCTCCTTGGAAATAAGATTGTTCTTGCTTGAAGAGGATTGGTGTTGATTCTTACTTCTTGTCTTGTGCTTGTCTTTGGTAAAGAGAGCTTTACCATCAATGTTGAGAGATAATCTCTCCATTTTCAAGAGTTTATACTCTTGTCTTGATTCTTCAGAAATGAGCACACTTTGGAGTGCTTCCAAACTTGGTAGCTCCTCCTTAATGGCATAACTATGAACAAGGTTGTCATATTCCTCCTTTAACCCATTAAGTGTGACTTGAACAAGTTCATTTTGGTTGATGGAGTCTCCTATGCATGACAATTCTCTATGGAGGTCTTTAACTCTCATTACATAAGTTGAAGCACATTCATCACTTCTCTGTACACTTTGAAAAATTTGGTTTCTTAGTGTTAGAAGTCTAGAAGTATTCTGCCTCATAGATGGACTTGAGATATCCCAAGCATCTTTGGCATTAGTACAGGCACCAATTTCTCTTAAAATGTCATTTGAGACATTCATCTTAATACAATGCAGAGCCATCCTAGCTCTCTTTTTGTACTTTGGAATTTCTTGAGGAATTTGTGGTTCTTCTTCAATGCCAAGTACAATATCCATCACATCTTGTAGTATTAAGACAGATTCCATTCTAACCTTCCAAATTGAGTAATTGGAGGTTGACAATCTTTCACTTGCTTCTAATAGAAAGACACCCATTGAAGTCATAAAGAATGATGGAAATAAAAAAAGATGGATGAAAAAATTGCTTATCTTCTCACTATAGGAACCAATCAAGGGCAAAAAACCAAATCCTATATAAGACAAAGCAAAAAACTGTGAGATAGATCTCACTAGCTTGACAATCTCTCTAAAACAAGATTTGAATCATAAAAAAAGATGAAGTATGGAAAAAGTTATGGTTCTTTGAATTTCACACGTGTGAAATACTCCAAAAATGTCAAATTGACTCAAATACAATCTATTTGTATGAAACAATTTGCCTAGAACCTATAAATTTTGTCTAAATCACATAAAGATGAGATTGTTCAACTTCTGGATGATTTTTTGTGATCATTCAAGCAATAAATGACATGTACACACGATTTGCCATAGGTCTAGGCGCCCTACCTTTGACTCTTTAAAAGCTTATAACTTTTGATTGGCTTATCCAACTGTCATGATTCAAATTGCATCAGATTCTACCATTTTTAGCTTTCTAGTGGGCTAATTTGCATGAAATTTTGATCTAAGGTGAGAGAGAATTACCAAACTGAAAATGGGCGGATTTCACACATGCCAGCACCTGAAATTCCGTACATTACCTGATCTGGACCATTCAAAGTGGTGAAGCCCTAAATCACCAGAAAAGTGCAAACTAGCTAGAAAGTAGAATCTCGACAATTCCTATCTTGAAATCTGATCAAATCTACAAACTTTTTGATTAGATTTGCTTGTAAAACTTAGGTAGGCTCTGATACCATGCTGAATTCACACGTGTGGGATGCCCTACACATGTACTTTTGATCTCCTAAGCCCAATAATACCATAAAGATCAGACTAGCATTGGTTGTCAATAGGAAAGCTGATCATACAAGAAATATTATTGTGTTACAAGGAAGACCTATCAACAAAACATAAGACTAAGCATAATAAATGCCTCAACTCGGCTAGAGAGAGAGCCAAAAGAGCTTAATTCATCTTTGGCATTTTTAGGACCCCTACTCACAACATTAGATAGATGACACAAGATGGGTATAACTACAGTTGTGGGCTGCCATCACTGAGCCAGATGTGTATAACTGCAGTTGGGCACACCTTATCCAAGAAGAGATTTCCAAGAATTTATTATCCCCATAGAAGTAGATGGCCGTTGAACCTCTCCTTATGTAGTTGGCAATAAGTCAAGCAGAACGCCTCATTGATTTCTCAGCAGCTTTCCTAGTAGAACCCACTATTGAGGCCACATTCTCCAAGGCAAAGCCCAAGAAGAAGTCCAAGTATGAAGATAAGGACTGACAACAAGCAGTCCAATGCCTCGCAATCCAGTCCGTGGTACAAGCCAGACCCAGCTTGCCTACCTGTGATTTTGTGGCGTAGCTAGAGACAATGCTAGTGAATGGGACAACCCCACAACCAACACCACCTATTATCATGACTAGGTCTCCATGGAAGAGCAGCCAGATACATGATTTACTTAAAAGAAAGCCATCCTTTAAGCTTCCCCCTCTGCCGCAGATTCTAAAGGAAATAAGCTCGCCACCAAGAGACCCAACAGAAGGGGGAAAGAACAACCAACTACAGTGGCAATGGACACCAATAAAGGGGGCCAAGAAACTCAAAGGGAGGAGATAATCATCATTGATCAGAGATACAGGTCGCCACAACACACATACATGGCGTACCTTGATGGAGCCCACCCCCTAGATGTGTACGACAAAGGGGCCTCCAGTGACACCACAAACCAAGAGCCACCAACTAGGCCAAATCCTACTCAGGCCACTTCATCTGCAGACATTGACAAAGTGCTAGATTTCTGCAAGGCCTCGAAAGAGGTTGATATCCCAATGACCAGTGCTCTTTCTCACGCCCACGGCCTCCTCTGATGCAAAAATCGATGCATGAAAGAAAACAATTTGGATGGATTTCAGATATGATTGTTGGTCATTGCCAGGTGTATCATTCCTCCAGTCCTCCAAAATGTAGATAGACACTGCTGATCTATGTTTTAGATTAACACAACATTCAACAAAATTCAAACCAAGGTGCGAAATTAAATGAACAAGTGAATCAGACACACGAATAGCAACAGACTAATTTACATTCAAGATCAGACAAGGTAAGGGTGATATGTGCACAACGGCTACAAAATCATCTATTGATTTTTTTGATTATTCAAGAACTGCATGCAGATCCACGCAGTGCGTTGGCATGAGAGAAATACAGTTTTCTCACGAATTCATGTCTTGCTTAGTAGCGAACTTGTGGATCTACAGATCCTATGCAGAATTATCTCGCACATAGGCAAACTCGTATTCTGTATTTTCGTCTTCTTGCTTACTAGCATTAGACTTCTTCATCATATATTATGCATCAACCAGAAAGTATATAGTCGCGTCATGTAACTTTTAGATTGGAGTGATTAAACATCTACAACTAATCACGAATCACAAGAGTGGCAGATTAGCCATGACCTAGAGTGTATCTACTGATGTCATGATATCAGATCAGATATCTATACTTCTTGGTACTTGCATAATCTTGATGGTCCTTTTTTGGAGTGGGACATGATCCATCACGGTTTTGGACAGGTATGAGTAGCCCTAAACCTATCCCTAATGCTAATTTTGGTGGATCTTTCATCCCTACCAAGTTAGGGTTGGAATCTTGGAGATCCCTCAACAATGCAAAAATTACCAAAAATAGCTCCTATTTTTTCTCCCTTGTATCTAAGCATAATTTGGACTCATTCCAAAGGTTCTAACACTTAGGTCTACTTGAGAACATCCTTATGAATGGAATCCTATGCTATTTGGCACGTGTGACAAGCCACATCATGACCATCTAACTATTTACAAGTCATATGACCAAAACTAGTCAAGCTAGAATTGTGAATTTTTAACACTCCTCCTCACTATCTAGCTTGGTTCAATCATTGCTTTACTAATCACTCCAAGTGATGATCTGAACTTCATAAAAGGTGTCTTTTGAAGTGGTTTAGTGAGTAGATCAGCTACACACTCATTGCTTGGAACATGCTCCAAAGCAATCTCCTTGGCTTGCACCATTTCTCTCACAAAGTGATGGCATATCTCAATGTGCTTAGATCTTGCATGGAAGATTGGGTTAGATGCAAGGTGTTGGGCTGATATATTGTCATTGTAGATGATTGGTGCCTCCTCTGAATCCATGATCTTTAGTTTCACCAATAATCTCTTGATCCAAAGTACCTCCTTTGTAGTGGTTGTCAAAGCTTTGTACTCGGCCTCGGTTGAAGATAGAGATATAGTTTCTTGCTTTTTTGAAAGCCATGAAACCACACCTTCTCCTATGAAAGTTGAATAGGCACTTGTTGATTTCCTATCCCTCTTGTCCCCTGCAAAATCTGAATCACTAAATGCATGAAGGTTAATTACATCTCCTCTATGTAGAATCCCAAAATCCAATGTACCCGAGATGTATCTTAGAATCCTCTTAGCCTTTTTCCAATGGATATTCAATGGCTTTTGCATGGATTGGCTCAACCTACATACACTAAAGCTAAGATCTGGTCTAGTTATAGTGATCCACATTAAGGAACCTATAAGTTGCCTAAACAAAGTGATGTCCATGAAGGATCTTTCATCATCTTCATTTGGCACTTTTACATCTTGCTCCATTGGTGTGTCAACACTTTTGCATACTTCCATCTTAAACTTCTTCAAAAGACTTTGAGCATAGTTTACTTGACTTATAAAGATAAAATCAGACCCTCTAAGTACTTCTATGCCTAAGATGAAGTGAAGACACCCTAGATCTACCATCTTGAACTCTAAGGATAGATCTATCTTGATTTTTTCAATACCATCAACACTATTTTCACTAATGATGATGTCATCTACATAAATGAGTAAAAGTACAATACCAACATCATCAAACTTAATGTAAAGAGTGGGATCATATTCACTTTGAACAAAAGAAAGTGAAATAAGATAGCATGTAGTCTTGAATTCCAAGATCTCGAGGCTTGCTTCAAGCCATAGATGCTTCTTTGGAGATGGCATACTTTGTTCTCCATTCCATGCTTGATGAACCCTTGTGGCTGCTCCATATTGATATCCTCTTCCAAAAAACAATTCAAGAAAGCATTAGAGACATCCATTTGACATAGAATCCATCCAAAATGTGATGCAAGTGCAATGATTAGTCTTATTGTGACCATCTTGGCCACGGGTGCAAAAGTTTCCTCATAGTCTATCCCTCTCTCTTGAGCATAACCTTTTGCAACTAATCTTGCTTTATGTTTGTTAACACTCCCATTTGAATTCAACTTAAGCTTGAAGACCCACTTGCATCCTATTACATTCCTTTGAGGTCTCTCAACAAGCAACCAAGTTTCATTCTCAATCAAGGCATCATACTCATCCAACATAGCTTTATACCATTCTTTGGAGTTCAATGCATCTTCAACATTAGACGGTTCTTCAAAACTAGATAAAGCATAAGAAGTGGATGAGATACCCTCAACTTGCTGTCCTTTGCCTTGATATGTGAGCCTTGATGGCTCCACTTTTGCCCTTGAAGATCTCCTTTGTGTGATAGGTGGGTTTGGTGCTTGCTCCTCCATGAGCTCCTCCTCAAAACCAAGATCTTGCTCCTCGGCCATCTTCTTCTTGATTGTTGGAGCACTTGAGACTTCTTCAAGCATATGCATATGATGTTCATCAAAGATGACATCCCTTGAAACAACAAATTTGTTCAAGGATGAGAGATAGACTTTGTAGCCCTTGCTTGAGCTTGCATATCCAAGCATGATCCCTCTTGTGGAAGATGGATCCTCCTTGGTTCTTGTTTCCAATGGCACATGCACATAACATATACACCCAAAAACTTTCAAGTGATTAAGATTGGGTTTCTTTCCATACAACATCTCATAAGGAGTTTTGCCTTCAATTGCTTTGCAAGACACCCTATTCATCAAGTAGTTTTCACATACAAGAGACTCACCCCAAAAGGATTTGGGCAAACAAGCATCTAATCTTAAAGCCTTAGAACATTCACATAATGTTCTATTCCTTCTTTCAGCAACTCCATTTTGTTGAGGAGTGTAAGGACAAGAAGTCTCTTTCTTGATCCCTTCCTCCTCACAAAAGGCCTTGAACTCATTGGAGATGAATTCTCCACCATTGTCACTTCTAAGAATCTTGATGCCATGATTATGATGCTTTTCCACAAACAACTTGAACTTTACAAAAGTATCAAATACTTGAGACTTGAAGGAAAGTAAGAACACCCAACAATATCTTGAGTAGTCATCAATGAAGGTTAAAAACATGGATGAACCTCCATTAGATTTGGTGCTAGCAATGTGCACATCCGAGTGTATGAGTTCAAGAGGATGATATGACTTTGTGATGGAGTTAGGAAACACCTTCTTATGTGCCTTGGATAAGGCACAAGCTTCACAAACCTTGTCTTCCTTCCCAATAGACCTTGGTAGGCCTAAAGCATACTCCTCCTTGATCATAGCCTCCATGGAACCCGAGTTGACATGTCCAAGTCTTTTGTGCCATAAAGTAAAGGTAGATATCTTGCTCTTCTCGGCCAACATGACAACATTAGTATCCACAAATGCATCCAGCTTATAAAGTTTGCCAAGTCTAGTGCCCTTAGCCACTATCTTACCCTTCTTCTTGATGAAACATTCATTTGAAGCAAAGTCAACATTGAAACCATTGTCTACCATTTGGCCAACACTTAGTAGATTCTTTGTTATTGTAGGAATGTACAAAACACCTTCTATGTTGATCTTTTTGGAAGATCCTAAGCAAAGGGGAATGCTACCAACTCCTTCAATCTTACAAGCTTCATCATTTGCTGTATAGATAGACTTTATAGGTCCATCATAAGATAAGAGAGAAGAGAAAAACTCCCTTTTACTAGTCATGTGTGAACTAGCACCCGAGTCAATCCACCAAGGATCTTCTCCTTTGAAGCTTGTTGAAGAAAATATGGACATCATGAGAGAGTCCTCATGTGAACTCTCCTCCTCCTCCTCCTCTTTGCTCATGTTGGCTTGGCTTTGATCTTGCTTCCTCTTGAAGCATTCCGAGGCATAATGCCCCATGTTGCTACAATAGTAGCACTTCACCTTTGATTTGTCCTTCTTGACTTTGGTGGTTGATGGAGATGCCTTTGGGAGTCCTTCTTGATCCTCAAGCTTTGTAGACTTCTTGAATGTTGATCCTTTGCCTTTGGACTTGCCTTTGCCTTTGGTGAAGAGAGCTTGGTCATCTCCACCTTGGATGGAAAGCCTATCCATCCTCTCTTGCATTTGGCTCCTTCTTGATTCCTCGGCCATGAGTGTGCCTTGGAGTTCTTCAAGTATGGGTAGCTTACCCATAATTGCATATCCCTGAACCAAATTGTCAAATTCAAAGCTTAGTCCATTCAATATGAGTTGAACAAGCTCTTCATCCTTGATAGGGTCACCTATAAAGGCTAGCTCTTTGTTCAATTCTTTTACTCTTAGGACAAAAGTATGTGCACTCTCTCCTTTCTTTTCATAGCTTCTATAGATTTGATTCTTCAAAGCTAACATTCTAGTTTGGTTCTTGGATTCATAGACCTTTTGCAAAGTCTCCCAAGCATCTTGAGCTGAAGTGCAATCTCCTACCTCTCTTAAGAGTTCATTTGCAACATTCATTTTTATGCAATGTAGTGCAACATTGCACCTCTTGATGTATTTGGCTTTTTCTTGAGGATGAATAGGTTCTCCCTCCTTACCATTTACAATTTCCATCAGATCTTGCATGATCATGATAGATTCCATTCTAACTTTCCATATGGAATAGTTAGTTTTGTTGAGCCTTTCATTAGTATCCAAAAGATATGCATTTATAGATGCCATCTAGTCTCCTAATCAAGGACTTGACACAAATGAATGTTTCTCAAGTGCTCCAACAATCAAGAAGAAGATGGCCGAGGAGCAAGATCTTGGTTTTGAGGAGGAGCTCATGGAGGAGCAAGCACCAAACCCACCTATCACACAAAGGAGATCTTCAAGGGAAAAAGTGGAGCCATCAAGGCTCACATATCAAGGCAAAGGACAGCAAGTTGAGGGTATCTCATCCACTTCTTATGCTTTATCTAGTTTTGAAGAACCGTCTAATGTTGAAGATGCATTGAACTCCAAAGAATGGTATAAAGCTATGTTGGATGAGTATGATGCCTTGATTGAGAATGAAACTTGGTTGCTTGTTGAGAGACCTCAAAGGAATGTAATAGGATGCAAGTGGGTCTTCAAGCTTAAGTTGAATTCAAATGGGAGTGTTAACAAACATAAAGCAAGATTAGTTGCAAAAGGTTATGCTCAAGAGAGAGGGATAGACTATGAGGAAACTTTTGCACCCGTGGCCAAGATGGTCACAATAAGACTAATCATTGCACTTGCATCACATTTTGGATGGATTCTATGTCAAATGGATGTCTCTAATGCTTTCTTGAATTGTTTTTTGGAAGAGGATATCAATATGGAGCAGCCACAAGGGTTCATCAAGCATGGAATGGAGAACAAAGTATGCCATCTCCAAAGAAGCATCTATGGCTTGAAGCAAGCCTCGAGATCTTGGAATTCAAGACTACATGCTATCTTATTTCACTTTCTTTTGTTCAAAGTGAATATGATCCCACTCTTTACATTAAGTTTGATGATGTTGGTATTGTACTTTTACTCATTTATGTAGATGACATCATCATTAGTGAAAATAGTGTTGATGGTATTGAAAAAATCAAGATAGATCTATCCTTAGAGTTCAAGATGGTAGATCTAGGGTGTCTTCACTTCATCTTAGGCATAGAAGTACTTAGAGGGTCTGATTTTATCTTTATAAGTCAAGTAAACTATGCTCAAAGTCTTTTGAAGAAGTTTAAGATGGAAGTATGCAAAAGTGTTGACACACCAATGGAGCAAGATGTAAAAGTGCCAAATGAAGATGATGAAAGATCCTTCATGGACATCACTTTGTTTAGGCAACTTATAGGTTCCTTAATGTGGATCACTATAACTAGACCAGATCTTAGCTTTAGTGTATGTAGGTTGATCCAATCCATGCAAAAGCCATTGAATATCCATTGGAAAAAGGCTAAGAGGATTCTAAGATACATCTCGGGTACATTGGATTTTGGGATTCTACATAGAGGAGATGTAATTAACCTTCATGCATTTAGTGATTCAGATTTTGCAGGGGACAAGAGGGATAGGAAATCAACAAGTGCCTATTCAACTTTCATAGGAGAAGGTGTGGTTTCATGGCTTTCAAAAAAGCAAGAAACTATATCTCTATCTTCAACCGAGGCCGAGTACAAAGCTTTGACAACCACTACAAAGGAGGTACTTTGGATCAAGAGATTATTGGTGAAACTAAAGATCATGGATTCAGAGGAGGCACCAATCATCTACAATGACAATATATCAGCCCAACACCTTGCATCTAACCCAATCTTCCATGCAAGATCTAAGCACATTGAGATATGCCATCACTTTGTGAGAGAAATGGTGCAAGCCAAGGAGATTGCTTTGGAGCATGTTCCAAGCAATGAGTGTGTAGCTGATCTACTTACTAAACCACTTCAAAAGACACCTTTTATGAAGTTCAGATCATCACTTGGAGTGATTAGTAAAGCAATGATTGAACCAAGCTAGATAGTGAGGAGGAGTGTTAAAAATTCACAATTCTAGCTTGACTAGCTTTGGTCATATGACTTGTAAATAGTTAGATGGTCATGATGTGGCTTGTCACACGTGCCAAATAGCATAGGATTCCATTCATAAGGATGTTCTCAAGTAGACCTAAGTGTTAGAACCTTTGGAATGAGTCCAAATTATGCTTAGATACAAGGGAGAAAAAATAGGAGCTATTTTTGGTAATTTTTGCATTGTTGAGGGATCTCCAAGATTCCAACCCTAACTTGGTAGGGATGAAAGATCCACCAAAATTAGCATTAGGGATAGGTTTAGGGCTACTCATACCTGCCCAAAACCGTGATGGATCATGTATATATAGGTGATGATATCTCACCAAAATCAATCAAGCAATTTCATGTTTTTTCTCTCATAATGGTGCAATTGCTCTCTATGTTCATAATTGTTTGAGTACTTGTGATTACTAATGATTATAGGATTGAATGTAGGTCTGGTGTACAGTACTCAGACTGTGGGAGGCCGTACTTTCACACGTGTGAAGCCTTCTTCAAGGATTTGGGCCATTTAGTGAGGTTCAAGCATAGATTTTTGATGGATTTTGATGGTTCAACTTGTGCTAATCTTATGAAATCATAATCTATTGTTTCCCTCATCATTTCAAGTGTTTTAGGATCCTTATTTGCTGTAATTTTTACACTATTGATTTTATTGAAGGTCTACCTTATCCCACTTCTTAGGGACCTGAAAAGATCAGTAATAGACTTCCTATAAAGATCTAAGAATGATCTCTAACAAAATCAAATCATAGAATACTAGAAACAATGCACTTGCTTGATTGAAGTAGACAATACTAGTAGAATTGCCCCTCTTTCTATAAAGAGCATTAAAGCTTCCAAATGATCTGATCAAGAGTGAATTTCAGCAACCTAATATACTTTCAAAATCACTTGTAAAAGATCTAAATGGAACTTAATGAGGATGCAACACAATCTACTATCCAATCACAAGCAAAAAATGATCAAAATTGATGAAAAATTGATCTAATTTGGTGCATAAGTCAAGCAATGGTTGGACTGAACCTAAATCACTTTAGGAGGTGCCTACTACACCTTAGAACAGCCTTGAAGCGTCCCCAAAACTCTGATATTCCCTCTCCTTGAATGCTAGAAAGCCTCCTCTATGAAAACACCTCCAAAACTCGCTTAGAAAATCGCTTAGAAATCAATGCTTGGAGCAAGCAAAACTTGCTATCTTGGTAATGTGAATTGAATTCAACTTTGCCTCTGGTTTTAGACACCTAAACACCTGCAAATTAAGTCACACAACACCAATCTCCAATGTATTTGACTCACTTTGAGTTCTAGAATCAATACTAGATGCTAAGATCCAATCTACACAAGATTTAGATCAAAAATTGTGATCAAATTGAATGAAAACCAAGGATTTAGCCCATTTCAACCTTTAGGCTCTGATACAATGTAAAAATTACAGCAAATAAGGATCCTAAAACACTTGAAATGATGAGGGAAAGAATAGATTATGATTTCATAAGATTAGCACAAGTTGAACCATCAAAATCCATCAAAAATCTATGCTTGAACCTCACTAAATGGCCCAAATCCTTGAAGAAGGCTTCACACGTGTGAAAGTACGGCCTCCCACAGTCTGAGTACTGTACACCAGACCTACATTCAATCCTATAATCATTAGTAATCACAAGTACTCAAACAATCATGAACATAGAGAGCAATTGCACCATTATGAGAGAAAAAACATGAAATTGCTTGATTGATTTTGGTGAGATATCATCACCTATATATACATGATCCATCACGGTTTTGGGCAGGTATGAGTAGCCCTAAACCTATCCCTAATGCTAATTTTGGTGGATCTTTCATCCCTACCAAGTTAGGGTTGGAATCTTGGAGATCCCTCAACAATGCAAAAATTACCAAAAATAGCTCCTATTTTTTCTCCCTTGTATCTAAGCATAATTTGGACTCATTCCAAAGGTTCTAACACTTAGGTCTACTTGAGAACATCCTTATGAATGGAATCCTATGCTATTTGGCACGTGTGACAAGCCACATCATGACCATCTAACTATTTACAAGTCATATGACCAAAACTAGTCAAGCTAGAATTGTGAATTTTTAACACCTTCTAGGAGATCCTCCTGGGATAGCAATGCCTTTGTTTTTGTCTACTCTGCTAGGTCCAAAACCATCTTGGTTTACAGGTAATGTAGCAGTAGGCTGCCTCTCGAATCTTTCGTCTTCAGATTCGTCACTTGAATGGGAAGCGACTCAAAAATCTTCTTTTTCGTGTTCGTCTTCTGCTCCCTCTGTCACTGGTGGCAGATCATAGTACTGTCTTTCCAGAACTTCATAGTCGATAGGATCATCATTGGATATTGTCTTGCTCTCATCAAATCTGACATCTCTCACTGTTTTCACAGTGTTCGTGTCTAGCATGTAGACTCTGTAGTATGACGAATTGTTGTCATAACCTACCAGAAATCCATGTTCAGCTTTCTCATCAAGCTTCTTTCGAAGCTTATCAGAAATATGTGCATAAGCTGCACAACCCAAGATTCTGATGTGAGACAGGTTGGGCTTTCTACCCCACCATAGCTCGTGTGGTGTCGTGTGAGGGACACCAGACTTACCTGTCATGTTCTGGATGTATGCAGCTATGGCTACTGCTTCAACCCACAGTATCCTTGGGGCCTTTGAGTAGGCCATCATGCACCTGACAGCTTCCATCAGGGTCCTATTCTTCCTTTCTGCAACACCGTTGTGCTGCGGGTGTAGGCTGCAGTCCTTCTATGAATGATGCCACGATCATTGCAGAAGTCAGTGAAGTGATTCGAGATGTATTCACCACTTTGATCTGTCCTGATTTGCTTCACTTTGTTGCTTGTGCATCTTTCTGTCCAATTCACATACTCTACAAATTTATCAAGTGCTTTTGATTTATTCTGAATGAAGTACACTTTGGTGAATTTACTATAATCATCAATGAAGGTTATGTAGTATTTCGAGCCTCCTACTGAGATCACGTTGAAAGGCCCACAAATGTCAGAATGCACTAACTCCAGAATCTTGGTCATTTCGTAGAACAAATGGAGTGCGTGACATCTTACTCTTCAGACATGCATCACAGGTGGTCGAACTGGTTACATTCGAGATGCTGACCCCCTGTTATTGCTCCATGATGGCTTGCTTGATATAGTGCCATTGAGTTCATGTGGCATAGTCTCCTGTGCCACAGAGTGTCTGGCGAATCATCATGAGTTCCTGATCTGCAGACAGGCGTACTTTCAGGTGATATAGATTACCTTTTCTTCTGCCTTGAGTGATCAGGGTACTGGTACTGGCATCAACCACGTTGCATGCTTCGTCAAAAAATGTCACACGCATTCCTGCATAAGCTATTCTTGCCATAGAAAGCAAGTCTTGCTGCAGTGTAGGCACGAACAGAACGTCTTCGAGTCATCTGTCTCTACCATTGGTATTGAGCCACAGTGAACCAATACCGTTCACTTGATGTTTGGATCCATCTCCAAGAACTATGAATCTTGACGGATTTGCACTTCTAAAATTAGACATGATTTGTCTTGATATCACAAAGTGTGAGGTGGATCATGAATCTAGGAACACCTCATGTGTGTCAGATGTTGATGCTGCACACATTTTTGCACAAATATAGGCGGTCGAACAATTTTTGTTTGATCTCTCTTCGCCCATTTTTGAGCTCTCAGACTCATCGACATAGGACGAACTGTTACTGTTCTCCTGTCTGTACTGTGCTGATTTATTTTTTGGGTTCAGGCGACAATCCATGGTTGCATGATCCTTCTTGTGACAGTGGATACATTTAATTTTTGGATTGAGCCAACATGTATCGACTGTGTGCCCATCTCTTCTGCATCTCACGCAAGACTTCTTTTCTCCATCTTGTTGTTTTGACCTCCCTTTGCTCTTCCAGTTGCCTTTGCTGGTCCCCTCTGCTTGCTGATCACAATCATGTCTTTGATTCGACTCTCTCTTAGGCTTGAATTGTTTCTTGGATTTTTCTTTGTTGTCGTAGAGGGCTTGGTCAGAACCATCCTTGTGATTGAGGTGCTCTCTTGCCTCGACCTCCTCTCGAATCTCGATAATTGCCTTTTCGAAGGTCATTGTAGGATCTTTCGCGAGTAGGGTTTTGGTTGTGTGGAAAGATCTGGGTAAGGCTCTCAACAGGTAAGTGAGCTGCTTCTTAGCTGACACTATATTTTCTGCTCCAGAATTGTGTAGTGATAGACATAGATCCTTCATCTTTCTTACAAAAGAAATGTGGTCTTTCCCATCCCACTGTAGATTTGTCAACTGATCTTCCAACATCATTATTTGACTTCTTGATTTTGTTTGAAATCTCATGAGTAGTGTATCCCACATCTTCTTAGCTTTGGAGAGTGTAGCCAGGTCAAGTGTGAGACTATCTTCGATGGATGAAGATAGCAAGGCTACTGCCTTGTCATTTTTCTCCTTCCACTCGCATAGCTCTTTGTCTGATGTTGTAGGCATCTCCTCTGTGCCATCCACTCGGGGGAATAAACTTTCACCCTTTAGTATCAATGATGTCTTAACTTTCTAGGCTAGAAAGTTAGATTCTGAAGAATCTAGAATTGTGCAAATTGCTCTGTATGCTACTGATTGAAGCCATTGCTTCTAAAGTGTGTTATCTTATTAATGGTTGTTTGTTTAAATACTTGGCCTTCTGGATCTAGTAGCCTTTCGGCTATGTCAGATTATGACAAAGGTAGGCTCTGATACCACTGATGCAAAAATCGATGCATGAAAGAAAACAATTCGGATGGATTTCAGATATGATTGCTGGTCACTGTCAACTGTATCATTCCTACAATCCTCCAGAATGTAGACAAACACTGTTGATCTACGTTTTAGATTAACACAACATTCAACAAAATTCAAACCAAGGTGCGGAATAAAATGAACAAGTGAATCAGACACACGAATAGCAATAGACTACTTTACATTCAAGATCAGACAAGATAAGGGTGATATGTGCGCAACGGCTACAAAATCATCTATTGATTTTTTTGATTCTTCAAGCACTGCATGCAGATCCACGTACTGCGTTGGCATGAGAGAAATACAGTTTTCTCACAAAATTTGTTTCTCACTTACTAGCGGACTTGTGGATCTATAGATGCTATGCAGAATTGTTTCGCACGCAGGCAAACTCGTACTATGTATTTTTGTCTTCTTGCTTACTAGCATTAGACTTCTTCATCGTATATCATGCATCAACCAGAAGGTATATAGTCACGTCGTGTAACTTCTATATTAGAGTGATTAAACATCTACAACTAATCACGAATTACAAGAGTGGTAGATTAGCCATGACCTAGAGTGTATCTACTGATGTCATGATATCAGATTAGATATCTGTACTTCTTAGTACTTGCATGATCTTGCTGGTCATTTTTTGGAGCGTGAGGGCAGAAAAAGGTGTCACGATGATTTTCATGTCGCTTCGTGTCTTTTGACTTTTACGTTGTCTGACTTTCTCCCCCTGTACCGTGAAAAATTCTCTTTCGCAAATTTTTCTTGTTCGTGTCTTTTTGTCAAGGTGTTTGTGAACATTTTCGTTTCGTGTCTTTTGACTTTCACGTTCGCGAACGTTTTCGTCAGAGTGAGGGCTGAAAGCTAGTAAAGCTTTGGTGATAGAAACATTTTGTTTCTTCATCCTCAAGGACCTCAATTGGTTGCTAAGAGATTGACTCCATCACTACCATCTAACAGAGAGAGAAAAAAGCCAGGGACACAGCCAATTTCATAAGCCAGTAATTAGACAAGAAGTAGATGTGGCGCAGGCATCCCAAAGGGAGCCGGGAACCACGACTTAGCTTCTCAGCCTTCAACTCTTGCCATCTAAACCCACTTGACATACAAGCAGCCAACTCGCCAACAAAGATCAGACTTAACCAACTAGAAGTTCAGAAACCAACATTGAGATCCAACCTGGCGCCATGCCAGATCGAGGGTCCCGATGTGGGTGACTTCCCTCCAAGCAAGCTGCCCGACATACATCAAACTTAACCAACTCGAAGCTTCGTTACAAACGAGTAACATCCATTCCAAGCAAGCGGTCTGACTTACATCAGACTTAACCAACTGAAAGCTTTGTCATGAGCGCTGGAAGCCAACCTGGTGCCATGCTAGACTGGACAGCCATAAACAGGTAACTTCCACCCAAGCAAGCCATCCAACTCAGCCGACAGGTTAGAGCCCGTTCCCCAAGAGCTTAACCCATTCATGTTCATGCAAGGAACACTCAGAACCACAAGCCGCAACAGATATGGAGACAACCAGTTCCTGGACCAAATGGTCCCGACAGCATATTGCTGGCGCCATGGACCGAATGGTCCTGACGGCATACCGCTGGCGTCCCGGGACACGACCCTCAGCTATGTGCCAAATTAAAAAGTTTGAAGCGGCCTTACAACTGGCACTTTTACCGAACATTGAAACCCAGAAGGTAATCAGAGTCAGTTTGAGAAAAATCCCACTTTATTGATAAATTTGAGAAGGTTACATTTCAAGTGTGTGACCGACCCTAGTCTCCGAGGCGCTGGCATGCCAAGGCGAGTGCCAAGACAACATTCCAGCCAGGGAGGCTGAGACTTGGTTGGAGCTCGCCTTGAGTCGCAACCCACACTCCCCTATAGTATTGGTGGGATTCGCCACCTCCCCTCATACCAAGTACTCTACCCAGGCTGGTAAAACACGTTTTCTCTCTCTAGAAAGTTATTTTCTCTCTCTAGAATTTATTGATCCCCAGGCTTCCTTTAATCATGCCTCGATCGTGTGAGGTGATTGCACATCGATCTGAGCTCTTTGGACTTCGCTAGAACCAATCAAAGATTTTCAGCCATAGGAACTTGGCGCCGGCTGGATTCTGGTCACAGTGGCGCTGGGAGCGGCGCCGACACTGGTGGCGCTGGGAGCAGTAGGGGCGTTGCTGGGGCCGGGGACAATACTGGCGCCGGTGGCACCGGAAGTAAGGCTTGTAAAGGTAACTTTACAACAGCAGATCAAGCCAAGCAACAAATGGCCAAGATGCAGCAAGAATTGGACACCATGAGGGCCAATATCAACTCTTACCAAGCCATGGTTCTTGCTCTGTAGCAATCTCAGAAGCACCTCCAATTACAACTCCAAGCAGAGAAGTAGAGGACAAAGCACCAAATCAATGTCACTCTTAGAAAGGAGACAATCATCAAGGCCTGGCAGAAATGGTGGGAAGATCACCAAAAAACTATCGACTTTTTCACCATTGCCAGACTTCTCTCCTATTCCCATGAAAAAGTACAATGCAGTCATCGCCAAACTTCAAACCTGTAAGAAGATGCTACAAGATTTTGAAGCAATGAAATTCGAGTACACGAAGCCCTTCATTGACATAATCGACAAGCTAGAGCAATAGAATGACGAGCTTGAAAAACAGATTGATGACTTGCTAGCAGCTCGAGACCCTATTGCCATCCCTCAAGGTGCTCCATTTGCCACCACAAGCAAAGATGACCAATCTGAACTGGCCAACACACAAGCATCCACTCAAGATGTGCTTGAATTTGATACCTTCTTCTCTATAGAGTAGATGGACATCCCCCAAGGTGAATTGTCTGGGGCTGTAGCTTTGCACAACACCACCCCCTAGTGAATCATGCTCAAGGGAGCCAAGCAAAGACACAACCACACCAAGTGCTAGAGCCATCTTCCAGAAGTCAAAGACTCTTGAGCAATTAATCCAAGAGTATAAAGCCAATTTTTTCTAAGAAAAAATGTGGGACAAATATTTCTTGCCATGCTCTACAGCTGATATCAAGGGCAAGAAAAATTAAATCATAGAGCAGCTCAACGCACCTACGTCCCCCTCAAGGACAACAAAATGGTTCTATCGGAATATTTTAGAGTTCATAAGTATCTGTGTATGAACTGCATATGGATCCCCTATACTTGCCCATCCCCAGACGAGAGCCATGGCCAGAAAAGCAGAATCACATCAAGCATCGCCACTCCGTTGATCCAATGGTGTGTCAAACGACACTGAACTGCAAGGAGCTCTCCTTCCTAAGTTCTCTCGAATTGCATTGGGACCGCTTCTTGGGCCCCTTGTCTTTTGACCCCCAACACCCCTTTCCCAAGTCTCAAATGCTAGGACCAGCATAGTGGCACGCATCTACTATCGGACGACAATGACGACATCTCAGCATGTAGCACTTGTGGAAGAGTGACAATGCTTTTAGTGGTTGCCCCATAGCTCACATGTGTTTTTGGGCCGCTCAAAGATGATACAATTCTACGAACCTAGAAAATGGAAGGCTACAACAAACTCATCTAGAAAATAAAAAAGAACAATGAAGCACTGGATGTCGAGCTGCAAGAATCCTTGTTCAAGTGAATTGCCATGGGAATGGAACCAAATAGCAGCGGGCGAGTGTAGGGGATGGAATACAAGGCCTAAGGGGCATTTCAATGGAGCCCGAGAGAATTAAGGAAAGAAGCACCTTACATGGAAGTAGTCTATGTAATTAATGGTCCAAGCATGGCATCCTCTACGTGTAGAAGACCATCTTGAAGAGCCCACCAATAGATAGTTATGTTAGGCCCTAGTTCGGCATCCTACGATTGTAAGTCCAACTTGTGGTGCCATTTGACACTAGGGGGCAAGAAAACAATTTTGGCAAGTCTCAAGGTTTAAACTTAGACTTAAAAAAGTATGTAAAAGTCAAAGTCAAGCTTCCCAAAAAGGAACTTGCATTGTATTTTGAGACTTGAAATGTCTTGTCCCATAAGCAAATGTTGAAAGTAAACTCCACAAGCTTCTATAAAGAGAAGGACATTGTATGCAATTTCCATCCTTAATGCCAGAGAGCTAAGTGCTGCTATTTTGGATCCATGTATGCTAAATGTGGTGTTTGGCCAATGTTAGTATGACTTCATGTAGAATGCATTTCTTTCTAAGTTTCTTGCTACTTTAGCTCCTTTTTAGCATATATGCCTAATCTTGGTGTGTCCCTAATTTAGTATGCTTGTTGAGAGAGAGAGAAAAGTGTTGGATTTATCTCCTCTACTCTCCTAGATCCTATGTTAATTTGCCTCCATTCATGCTGCTACACTTTTATTCGAGTTGTCGCACAGTCTGCATATTTGAACTGTTTGTCGCTACAGTCTGCAATTTTACTCAAGAATTTCCACAGGTGAAAAACCCGACACTGTCGCTAAAAGCCCGACACTGTTGCCTATTCAACTTTGGGCCATCCTGAGCAACCAAGTGTTTTGCGACACTTTCAGAAAAGCGACAGTTGTGCAGTCTGCATAAATACAAGTAAATTTGAACAGGAGAAAAATGTGAAATATGCGACACTACATTTTTACATGCAATTTGTGATGAGCGAAAAATACGACACTACCCTACAAATGCCGAAGGTGCTCTACAATAGCCGAAGGTGCCCTTATAGAAAGGCGAAGGTACCTTACAAATGATTTTCTAAGGCATTGGACGGGGTGTCACAATTTTCGCATTTTCATCAGTGTCAATTTTAATGAAGCCCGACATCGCGGCCCCCTCACGCTCGTTTTATGCACTGTGCAAACAGTTTTGACAACAACAACAACCACCCAACGATCTCCCACAGATAGCACAACCACTTTTGTACCTTCCTCATCTGCACACCTGTAAAATTTATGTATATAGTGAATACCATCTCAGTATTCATATTTAGATTTGTGTCAATATTGCAATGTTTTTCTATGTTCTATCTGGCTATCTAATTGCTTTGTCTGGCTGTCTGCTCTTCACTTCCGCCACCACCGTGCATTAAAGGCTTTAAAATCATCATATTCTAGTGTTCACCTACTAAGTCACCAGTAGTGGACGCACCGAGAGAATTGAAAGGCTCGCTCTAATATTCTCCGACATGGTATCAGAACCTAAGATATTAGAACCTATCTGATTTTTTAAGCGATTTTATTTCAAAGCTCTTTCTATAGCGTGATAAGCTTCCATAGAAACAAGACAACACTAGCCGATAGAGTAATTGTCTTCTTGTTCTGTAATTTAGCACCGGATTTTTATACTCAAGTCACTGATAGTTACTCCTATCACTTGGACTAATCTTCCACATGGATTTCCAAGGTGAAGCCAGTCCTATCATGGACAAGCTTGATGGAGCTAATGACCATATGTGAAAATTTAAGATGAGAATCGTGCTAATGGCTAAGGAGTTGTATGACGTTGTTACTGGTGCAGAGGGGATATCCGAAGTTGACGACGCAGCAATCGCCCAGATGGGAGCTGACGGATGGCAAAGCATTTGCACTGGCGCTCAGTTCTTCTATTCAAGCAAATAAAAGTTTACTTTGGCATTATAGACTTGGTCACTTGAATCATGCTGTTGTACAACAAATGTCTAAACATTCTATTGTTCTTGATCTAGAATATCCTAATAAATAAGTCAAGTTACCTGTCTGTCAAGACTGTTTAGTTGGTAAACAAGCTAGGAAACCATTTATATCAAGCCATCAACATACTGCTAGAGGATTGTTAGATGTTGTACATACAAACATTTGTGGCCCAATGATTAATCATTCTATGAAGGATGCAAAATATTTCATAACTTTTATTGGTGAATCCTCTAGAGGGACTATGGTGTATTTTATTAAGAAGAAATCAGAAGCTTTCAATTGCTTTAAAATCTTCAAGGAGCATGCAAAAAAAGAGACTAGAAGGACGATCAAAGCCCTAAGGTCTGACAATAGTGGAGCGTACATCTCTACTGAATTTAAGGAGTATTGCTAGAGCCAAGACATTGATTTATATTATTCAACAAAGGTATTTTTACAATATTTTTGACAGATATAATCTGATGAACTGTAAATTAGCTCAATCACCGATGGATCCAGCCCTGCGTTTGTCAAGGGACCAATGTCCTTAGACCAAGCAGAAAGAGGAGTAGATGAGATAATATTCTTATCGATCGATACTTAGATCTCTCATGTACGCAATGGTTTGTACAAGACCTGACATCTCTTTTGCGGTAAGCTCACTCAGCCAATATATGGCTAATCCTTGCATTACCCATTGGAAGTTCATAAGAGTCATGAGGTATATTCGAGCTACCATGGACCAGTGCATCTGCTATGGAGAAGTCAACAATGACAATCTCCATTAGCTTAGTGGATACTGTGATGCAAGCTGGGGAGGAGATGCAGACACTTGTAAGTCCACATCTGGATTTACATTCTTCTTCAATGGTGGTCCTATTTCATGGAATAGTTGTAAGCAAACCTCTATCACTCTTTCATCTATAAACGCAGAATACGTAGCTGTTTTTCAATCCATTAAAGAATCATTTTGGTTGAGAAATTTACTATCAGACATTGTTTGTATCAGTACAACCCTACAATCATATTTTGTCATAATCAGAGTGCTATTGCCTTATCGGCCAACCCTAGATCTAACTCTAGCAGTAAGCATATTGAAATCCGATATCACTATATTAGGGGCAAAGTTCTCAACAAGGAGGTAAGTTTAATGTACTGTAGAACGCAAGACATGGTTGCAGATATATTTACAAAGACATTAAGTGTTAATGCACACAACAAGTTTTGTGCTTTGCTTAGTCTAAAGATCAAGGCATTCACGGATCCAGATTAAGGGGGGGTGTTGGATTTATCTCCTCTACTCTCCTAAATTCTATGTTAATCTGTCTCCATTCATGCTACTACACTTTTACTCGTGTTGTCGCACAGTCTGCATACTTAAACTGTTTGTTGCTACAGTATGCATTTTTACTTAGGAATTTTCACAAGTCTAGTTGCTGATTCTAATGTTTATGTAAAAATAACAAACGGGAAGATCATCATTGTAGCTGTGTATGTGGATGACACTTTGATATTCTGCAAAACTGAAGAGCTTATTGTTGCTCAAAACATTTCGAGATTGCAGACCTAGGAGAAGCCAGATGTTATCTTGGCTTATAGATTGAAAGGGACTTTGAGGGAGGTAAGTTGTACCTTCATCAGTCCAGATATATCCAAAAAATCCTAGAAGATTTAGGGATGCTGAGTTGCAAGGGATCAAATACTTCCATGCTTGCAAGAATAGTCCTGACGAATGAAGACTGTTCGAAGACTGAAGAAGAAAGAGAGTTGATGGAGTTTGTACCATACAAGAAGCTGATCGGATCGTTGCTGTACCTTGCAGATAACACACATCCTGACATTGCTTATGCCATGTTTAGGATGAGCCAATTCTGTACAAATCTAGGATCAACTCATTGGAAGATTGCGAAATGAATTTTGCAATGCCTCCAATTAACGAAGGATTTTGGTTTGTGTTATTCTCATGATGCGGGTTCCAGATGCTTTTCTATAGTGATGCTAGTTGGGCATCTCTCAAGGACGACTGCAAAAGTGTCTCAGGAGGATGCACCATCGCTTCAGGAGCAGCAATTCTTTGGGTCAGCAAGAAACAGACCATTGTGGCTCAGTCATTTTGCGAGGCAGAGTACGTTGGAGCAGCAAAGATGGCTAATGAAATAATTTGGCTCAATTAGTTCCTTGACGAACTGGGCAAAACAAGGAGCGAGTCTCTGATTTTGCAGATGGACAATACATATGCAATACATCTGACAAAGGATCATGTGTTTCATTCAAGGACAAAATTCATTGCAATCAAGTATCACTTGATAAGGGATCTGATAAGGAAGGAGATGCTGAAGACTATCTTCATTGGAACAAATTAGATGGTGGCTAACATTCTCACAAAGGCCTTAGACAAAGGTCTATTCGAGAAATAGAGGAGCAGTCTTGGAGTCATCAAGCTACCATGCTTTGAGAGGGAGTTAAAGAAACAAAACGTTTCTATTATCAAAGCGTTGCTAACTCTCAGTCCTCAGTCTAACGAAAAGACACGAAGCGAAAATGTTCAAAATCACAGACGCGAAGCGAAAATGTTTGCGAACACCCTGACAAAGAGACATGAATGCAAAAAATTTGCAAAAGAAAATTTTTCGTGATACAGCAGGAGAAAGTCAGACGGCGCGAAAGTCAAACGGCTCGAAGCAACACAAAAATCTTCATGACACTTTTCGACCCTCACGCTCCAAAAGATCAGGAAGATCATGCAAGTACCAAGAAGTACAAAAACCCCTGATCTGATACGATGACATCAGCGGAAGAGTGTTAGGACGTGCCTAACCCACCTCTTTTGAAATCCGTGATTAGTTATAGATTATTTAGTCTATCTAATCTAGTGTGCTACCCTGAATGTATAAGATACATATAGTAGGAGATAGATATACACAATATACAGACTACAGAATAGAAGTCCGTCTACGAGCGAGACAAGTTTTTGTAAGCAGGATCTATAGAGATCCAAGAAGTTTGCTAGTAAGCAAGACATTACTCGTGGGAGATCGATGTTCCTCTTATGCCAACGTGCTGTGTGGGTCTGTCATATAGCGCACAAAAAACAAGAGGATCAATAGATGATAATGTAGCTAATATGCATATATAACTCTTATCTTTGTCTGATCTTGAATGAATTATTGTCCGCCATCGCTTGTGTATCTCATTCACTCATTTATCAATTCCACACATTGGTTCAGTTTTGTTGAGTGCTGTTTAATCTAGAACGTAGATTAGTAGTGTCTGTCTACATTCTGGAGGATTGTAGGAATGATATAACCGACAGTTCCCAGCATTGATATATGAAATCCATCCGAATTATTTTTGTTCACGATTAATTTGATTTCACTATAGCAATGTCAATATTAGGGCTTGTTCGTTTCGTTTAGTTTCATTTCATTCATTTCGTTTTGTTTCGTTTCGTTTGAGAGCCTGATTGATATTTGCAATCAGCGTTACACATATTTTTTGGATCAATTGTATCAGAGCCACACCTGTCATAGTCTAACATAGCCAGAAAGCTATCAAATCTAGGAGGCTAAGTACTCAACAAAGAACCATCAACAAGTGAGAATACAATTCACAGCAATGGCTTCGATAAGCAACATACAATCCAAGATCTGCACAATCCTCGATTCATCAGGATCTAACTTCCTAGCATGGAAGGTTAAGACCTCGCTGATATTAAAGAGAAAAATATTGTTCCCTTGGGTGGATGGCACCGAGGAGATGCCTTACGACAATAGGCAAGGAGCTATGCGAATGGAGGAAGAAGAATGACAAGGTAGTAGTCGTGTTATCTTCATCCATCGAGGATAGCATAACTCTTGACTTTGCTACAATCTCTAAAGCAAAGGAGATGTGGGATACATTATTCACAAGATTTCAAACGAAATCACGCAGTCAGATAATGTTGCTCGAAGATCAGCTGACAAACCTGCAGTATCTATTCATTAGGAAGATGAAAGATCTATTCCTATCACTACACAATTCTGGAGCAAAAAATACAGTACCAGCAGAGAAGCAACTTACATATCTGTTGAGAGCCTTACCAAGATCCTTCCAGATAACCTGAACGTTGTTAGCAAAAGATCCTACAATGACACTTGAAAAAGCTGTTGTCAAGATTTGAGAAGAAGTCGAGGCTCGAGAGCACCTTGATCACAAGGACGCTTCTGACCAAGCTCTCTACATCAACAAGGAGAAATCAAAGAAACAATTCAAGCCTAAGAGAGAGTCAGATTGAAGGCATGATTGAGAAGCAGAAAGAGCCAGCAAAGACAAGTGGAAGAACAAAGGAAGGTCAAAACAGTAGAGTGGAGACAAGAAGACATGCGTGAGATGCAAACGCGAAGGACATACTGTCGATTCGTGTTGGCTCAATCCAAAAATTGAGTGTATCCACTGTCATAAGAAAGGTCATGCAGCTATGGACTGCTGCCAGAACCCAAGAAACAAATCAACTCAAAGAAGATATGAGAACAACAATAGTTCACCCTATGTCGAGGAGCCAGAGAGATCAAAGATGGATGAAGAAAGATCAAATAACGAGAATTCGACCACCTACATCTGTGCAAATATGTGTGTAGTGTCAACACCTGACACACAAGAAGTAATCCTTGATTCAGGAGCTACCTCGCACTTTGTTACATCAAGATGGATCATGTCTGATTTCTGAAGTGCAGATCCATCAAGATTTATTGTTCTTGGAGATGGATCGAAGCATCAAGTGAATGACATTGGTTCACTATGGCTCAACACAAACGACATAGGCAGACGGCTCGAAGATGTTCTGTTCATGTCTACAATGCAGCAGGACTTGCTATCAATGGCAAGAATAGCTGATGCAGGGATGCGTGTGACATTCTCAAACGAAGCATGCAACGTTGTTGATGCAAGTACTAGTACGCTTATCACTCAAGGAAGAAGAAAAGACAACCTGTATAACTTGAAGGTACACCTATCTGTAGATCAAGTGCATCAGACAGCAAAGGGATTTTATCAGAGATATGGTATTAAATATGCTGAGACCTTCTCTCCTATCATGAAATATTCATCCCTATGTTTATTGTTTGCATATGCAGTTGCATATGATATCAGGATTCACATCGTGGACGAGAAATTAACCTTCTTGCATGGCGAGCTAGACGAGGAAGTCTACATGAATCAAATTCCAAGCTACATTTCAATTTCACTTCCTACTCATGTATGCAGAATGCATAGGAGTATCTACAATTTGAAGCAGTCAACACGACAATGGTATAAGAAGAAAGATCAAGCCCTCAAGTCTTTAGGATTCAAGCCTCTAGTTGCTGATTCTAATGTTTATGTAAAATTAACAGACAAGAAGATCATCATTGTAGCTGTGTATGTGGATGACACTTTGATATTCTGGAAAAGTGAAGAGCTTATTGTTGAGGTGAAGTATGACATCTCGAAACATTTCGAGATTGTAGAGATTGCAGACCTAGGAGAAGCCAGATGTTATCTTGGCTTATAGATTGATAGAGACTATGAGAGAGGTAAGTTGTACCTTCATCAGTCCAGATATATCCAAAAAATCCTAAAGATTTTGGGATGCTGAGTTGCAAGGGAGCAAATACTCCCATGCTTGCAGGAACAGTCTTGAGGAATGAAGATTGTTCGAAGACTGAAGAAGAAAGAGAGTTGATATAGCTTACACCATACAGAAAGTTGATCAGCTCACTAATGTACCTTGCAGATAACACACGTCCTAACATTGCTTATGTCGTGTTCAGGATGAGACAATTCTATATAAATCCATGATCAACTCATTGGAAGACTGTGAAACAAATTTTGCAATACCTCCAATTAACGAAGGATTTTGGTTTGTGTTATTCTTGTGATGCAGGGTTCCAGATGCTTTCCTATAGTGATGCTAGTTGGGCATCTCTCAAGGATGGCTGCAAAAGTGTCTCAGAAGGATGCACCATCGCATCAGGAGCAACAATTCTTTGGGTCAGCAAGAAGCAGACCATTGTGGCTCAGTCATCCTGCGAGGCAGAGTACGTTGCAACAGCAAAGATGGCTAATGAAATCATTTGGCTCAAACAGTCCCTTGACGAACTGGGCGAAACAAGGAGTGAGCCTCTGATTTTGCAGATGGACAATACATCTGACAAAGGATCCCGTGTTTCATTCAAAGACGAAACACATCGCAATCAAGTATCACTTGATAAGGGATCTGATTAGGAAGAAGATGCTGAAGACTATCTTCATTGGAACAAAGGAGATGGAGGCTGACATTTTTACAAAGGCCTTAGACAAAGGTCTATTCGAGAAATAGAGGAGCAGTCTTGGAGTCATCAAGCTACCATGCTTTGAGAGGGAATTGAAGAAACAAAATGTTTCTATTATCAAAGTTTTGCTAGCTCTCAACCCTCAGTTTGTGACGAAAAGACACGAAGCAAAAATGTTCGCAAACACCCTGACGAAGAGACACGAACGTGAAAAGTTCGTGAAAGAGAATTTTTTGTGATACAGTAGGAGAAAGTCAGACAACACAAAAGTCAAACGGCTCGAAGTGACACAAAAATCTTCGTGACACTTTTTAACCCTCATGTTTCAAAAGATCAAGAAGATCATGCAAGTACTAAGAAGTACAAAAACCTTTGATCTGATACAATGACATCAACAAAATAGTGCTAGGACATGCCTAACCCACCTCTCTTGTAATCCGTGATTAGTTATAGATTGTTTAGTCTATCTAATCTGGTGTGCTACCCTGAATGTATAAGATACATATAGTAGGAGATAGATATACACAATATATAGACTATAGAATAGAAGTCCGTCTGCGAGCGAGACAAGTTTTTGTAAGCAGGATTCACAGAGATCCAAGAAGTCTGCTAGTAAGTGAGACATTACTCGTGGGAGAGCGCCACTCCTCTCACACCAACACGCTGTGTGGGTCTTTCATATAGTGCACGAAAAACAAGAGGATCAATAGATGATACTGTAGCTATTAAGCACATATCACTCTTATCTTTGTCTGATCTTGAATGAATTACTGTCCGCCATCGCTTGTGTATCTCATTCACTCATTTATCAATTCCACACACTGGTTCAGTTTTTTTGAATGGTGTGTAATCTAAAACATAGATCATCAGTGTTTGTCTACATTCTGGAGGATTATAGGAATGATATAGCCGGCAGTGACCAACAATCATATCTGAAATCCATCCGAATTGTTTTTGTTCACGATTAATTTGATTTCGTTGCAACAATGTCAATATCAAGGCTTGTTCATTTTGTTTCATTTCATTTTGTTCAGTTTCATTTCATAAGGAGGCAGACACTCCTCTATATCCTAGAACATCCATTTTGAGACTAGCTATGTCAATTCTTATTCTAAACCTTCAAGCAACATACAAATGGAGTGATCGTAGCGTTCGGGTACTTAACGCATAATACAACTATTATAATTTATAGCATATTTACGTTAAGTTAATTTTTTTTTTCTAACAACTCACAATGCTCTTTTTTTAGGTTGTTGCATCAAATACTTCCGAAAGAAAATGTGATACCTAAAACATGAAAAGAAGCACAAAAGATGATGACCATGCTTGGAATGGATTACGACACAATACATGCATGTCCAGAAGACCATGTTCTATATAGATGTGAGCATTCAGAAAAGCTTCCATGTACCATGTGTAATGCTTCACGTTTTTGAGATGACGTACAAGGGGATAAAGTGCCACGAAAAGTGTTACGACATTTTTCAATTATCCCACGATTGCAATGTTTATTTCGATGTAAATCTTTGGCACAACTAATGGATTGGCATGTCAAAAATCGATCTACGGATGATGTGATGCGAGTACCAAGTGATTCACCTGCATGGAAACATATTGAAGACCAATGGCCTGAGTTTAAAAACGAACCTCGTAATTTGAGATTTGGCCTCGCTATGGATTGCGTAAATCCTTTTAGCGTTCAAGCGTCAACTTGGTCCACATGGCCAGTTGTGCTCGTTAATTACAACATACCTCCATGGTTGAGTATTAAAACGAGACACTTGTTATTGGCTTTATTGATTCCAGGAAAGTACAAGGCCAAGAACATGGATGTGTATCTTGCACCTTTGGTCGATGAATTGTGCATTCTTTGAAATGGTATTCACGCTTACGACATCTCGAGACCTTTACAACAACAAAACTTCGTTGTTCGTGGAATTCTAATGTGGACGATGCATGACTACCCCGGTTTAAGCGAATGTTCAGGTATCTATATACTGAATCTAATCCGTTTTAGGGTTTAATGTTTGAGTATATTTAACTAAGCTTATGTTTAATTTGGTTTATGAACTATGCAAGTTTAACCACATCGGGTTACAAAGCATGCTATATTTGTGGACCACTTTTGGAGGGTCAACATAGCACAAATATGTTAAAAAAAGTGATGTACAAAAATCATCGCAAATACTTGCCGCCTGATCATCCTTTTCGAAGGTTGAATAGGCAATTTTTTGGAGGGCGAGGAAATAATCCTCTAACTACACCACCACCCCCACGCATGGGAGTAGCAGAATGGCATGGTGAATGGCTTAAACATCACGACGTTAATTATTCATGGAATGAATCCATTGATGGTATGAAACAGTTGTCTATTTTTCATAAATTATCCTATTGGAGGAATTTATTGATAAACCATCTATTGGATCCTATGCACATATTCAAAAATGTCGGTAAATCCTTATGGAACCACATCATTGGCATAAAAGACAACTCCGTAGCTCGTAAAGATCTACAAGAGGCCGATGTGAAAAGACCCTATTGGATTAAATACACCAAAGGTGGAGATGAGATTCTACCTAGCATGTCGTGGATTCTTACAAAAGAGCAACTCTCATATGTTAAACATGTCATAAAACAAATGAGAACTCCAATAGGCTATGCACATTCTTTATGCAAGTCATTTACCAAAGATGGTAAATTAAGTGGATCGAAATCACATGATTGACATAAGATGTTGCAATTCATACTTCCACTTTCTATTCGAGGTTTCTTCAATGATGATGTATGAAATATGCTTTACAATTTGTCATCGATGATTAGGTTTGTATTTTTTTTAAGCACTTGTATAAATATGTGATATTTCAATTTTTTATGTGTTAAACAACCTAATGTACTATCAATCTTGCAGGTGGATTTCCTCAAAAGAAATAAAAAATTGTTTTGTTTTGTTTGAGAGCCTGATTGATATTTGCAATCAACGTTACACACATATTTTGTGCATCAATTGGTACACTATATTTGTGATATCATAAGCCTATCATTGCAATCCAACATGCATCCACTTGATGTAGCCATGTTGCAATGACCCGATCCTTCTCTTTCAACCTATTCCAATGCACAAAGCACTCTTTTGAAATACAACAATTGTTTCCAAAAAGAAATCACAAAGATATGGAACCTCTCAATTCTCTTCTAGCACTTATATCTAGCAAACCAACACATAGAATGTAAAAATCTTGATCAACCTTTGATCTATCCTCAATATAATGACTCTTGCCACTTCCTGAGATTGAAACACACTCTAATGAAGTTCAGTAACCTCACAAAATAGATATTCAATCAAAATTAGGGTTTTGACAAAATCACAAAAAAATGAATATTTCAAATTCTACATGCAATTGCCAATTACTTGATATAGAATCTTGTAGCCTCATGTGAGACCTTCCTAATGCATCCAAAATCGGCTATTTCCATCAAGTATGGTGTGAAATCGGAATTTCTCAAGTTCATTGATCTAAATTGAGTTTTGACTACAAAAGATCCAATCTACATATGCCACAAACTCGATTTTTGGGTAGAAGTCAATCTAGCATGCTCTAGCATTGATATCTTGATCCTTTCAAGACTTGGAACACAAGCTCTGATACCATATGAAGATATACAGATCATTTAAGATCCAATCTCATAACCTGATCTTTGGTTAGAAATAGATCAACTCTACCAATGTTGCCAATGTCTACACTCTAATTGGCACGTGTTTAGTCTCTTACTCTATTTTGGCTCAACAGTGGCATTACAAGTGAATGTTACCAATGAACTTATCAAGGAAGTTGGTAAGAGTAATTCATCAAAAAATGCCTGGGATTCTTTAAAGAGGATTTATGAATCCAAGTCTACTTCTAGAGTGTTGACTCTAAGAAGGCAAATCTTTTAAAGTTTGCAAAAGAATGAAGAGAGTCCAAATATTTTTGTTTTATGAGAGAAGGCTTTGAATGATGAGTTATCTTGCATGTGAGAAATGCAAAAAGGTTATCTATGTTAGCTATAGGGGTCTTATACTTTTTTGTATCAAGCATCTTGGTGTAGGATGTTGATTAATGCAATTTGGAGACCTAGTGGATTTTGAGTCTAAGTGCTTTTCTAGTTTTCTCTCTCTACCCGAGAGCTATTGGTAGTATTCTCTCTCTACCCGAGAAGATGAGCTTAATTCTACTTAGTTTTATTTTGAAGTACTTCCCACACGTGTGTATGTACTTTGAAAGTGAGTTAATACATGTAGTAGTGTGTTTTTGCCATTGAGACTAAGATAGATCTTGAATCTCAATCTGATCATTGTGCATCTACACATCTTAGGACATCACAATCACATGTGGTGGACACTTCACACGTGTGCAATTCACATGGTATCAGAGCCTACCTAGGTTACCATGCATTTTCATCCATTAGTGTGAAAATTTTCTACCAATATTGAGCTAGAAATTGTCAAGATCCATTTTCCTAGCTATCTTGTTCAATTTTGGATCAAAAGAGATCAATAGGGCATTGATTGGGTCTGACTTGGTATTGTATGGAATCAGGTGCTTAGAGACATGTGAGGAACATCAAATTTTAGTTTGAGAGTTCTCTTCCATGTTTGATCCAAAAATGTTGCTAGATAGCTTGTTTTGAAGCTATTTTTGTCTAGTTTCTGATGCAATCAGTCTCATTTCATTTGGTTGTGCCAATGAAAAGATATAAGATTTGAAGAGGGTTAGATAGGATTCCTAGGCTTGTGTGGACACATTTGGTTTGGTCAAGAGATTGCTTGTTTGATCCCAAATCACAATTGTATGCTTACCAATCTCATCTATATGTGATCTAGGCAGTGTTTTGAGATCTTAGCCATTTTGTTTCATGCAATATCATTGTATTCGATTCAAATTTGGTTTCTTAATGTATTTCACACGTGCTAAGAGTGGTTGATCCTAACTTTTCCCATTCTCCATCATTTGATGTGAAGTAGGTCTAGTTTTGGAGAGATTGAGATAGCTAGTGAGAATCAATTCACAATTTTTGCAAGATCTTTCATAGGAGGTGATAGCACATCATTATTGGATCCTATTGAGAGTGTGTAGCAACATTTTTTGTTCATCATTTGAGTTATCTTAACCTTAGATGGCTTCAATGGGTTCATTCTTGTTGGAACCAAGTGAGAGATTGTCCACTTCGAACTATTCAATATAGAAGTTGAGGATGGAGTCCATCTTGATCCTTCAAGATTTGATGGACATTCTTCTTGGCCTTGAAGAAGAACCTCAAGTTCTTCAAGAGGTTCAAAAATACAAGGAGAGAGCTAGGATGGCTCTCCACTACTTTGAAATGAATGTCTCTAATGAGATATTGAGGGAGATAGGTACTTGCACTACAACCAAAGAACTTGAAATTGTCTCAAGACTATCTATGAGGATAAGAACACCTCTGGGCTTCTCACTCTTAGAAATCAAATCTTTCAAAGTAGCCAAAAGAGTGATGAGAGTACATCTAATTATGTTTTGAGAGTCAAGGATATTCATAGGGAGCTTGCATGCATTGGTGATTTCATCAATCAAAGTGAGCTAGTCCAAGTCATTATCAATGGCTTGAGAAATGAATTTGACAATCTTGTCCAATCCTATGGCATTAAGGAGGAGCTACCAAGCAAAACTGATTCTAGTTTTTCGTCATTGTTCTCTATGTATTAGTCACCTTCTGTCCGTTACACAATGCCTTCCTTCATGATGTAGACCTTCACATTTTGCCAAAAAGACACTTCCGTGACTTTAAGGGCAAGTGTCGCTTTTTCAAGGGCAGGTGTCGCTTTTCTCAAAAGGCGAAAAATGTGACAGTTGGCTAAAAAAACCTTTTCTAAGGCATTTGGAGATAGTGTCGCTTTTTTTCGAAAGGCGAAAAACGCGACAATGTCGCTTTTTTCCAAAGGGCAAAAAAGTTGACTTTAGGGCAGAAACCAGTTCTAAGGTTAGTGTCACTTTTCCAAGGGCAAGTGTCGCTTTTTCTCGAAAGGCAAAAAAGTCAACAGTAGGCCTAAAAACTTTCCAAGGCATTTTGTGACAATGTCGAGAAAAGTTGCCAGAGTTATTTTCTAAGTGTTTTAGACCTAGGGATGAATTTTTCTCATGACCCAAAAATGCAAACTGTGCGACAATAGTTAAAAAATGCAGACTGTGCGAAACATACAAAGAGGAGATTGTGTTCATCAAGGGCAAATTCAAGGGTAAAAGCAAAAGTAAATGGTCTAAAGGGCAAGATCAAGGGGAAGCTTCTTCAAATGGCAAAAAGAAAGATAGGTCAAAGCTCAAGTGCTTCTATTGTGGCATCAAAGGACACTTTGCAAGTGAGTACTACAAGAAGAAGAGAGTCAAGGAGACAAGCAAGGTAATCTTACTCATGATGAAGATGGTTTGGATGTTCAAAATTCAAATGATGATGCTTTTGTGATGTCTTCATGTATGCTTGCTAATGATGGAAATCTAGATCCATGGTGGATTGATAGTGGTGCAAGCTCACACGTGACTTTTCATAAAGAATACTTCACTTCTTTGTTGGCATATGAAGATGACACAAAGGTGATCTACAAGGCCAATGATGGTGAGTGTGCAATCAAAGGGATTGGCACAGTTTCTATTTCTCTCTCTACAAATAGGAATGTTCATTTGAATGATGTTTTGTTCATACCTTCCATTACCAAGAATTTACTTAGTGTGAGTCAATTGCTAAGTAAAGGTTTCAAAGTTGAGTTTGATGGAGATGCTTGCATGATAAAAACTACGGATATTTTGATTGGAAAAGATAAAAGACAAGGGAAGTTGTTCAAACTAGATGCTTGTGTTATTGCTAACCAATTTGGATTTGTGGAAGTGAGCAAATACTTATTCAAGAGGTTTGGCATAAAAGGATGGGGCACCTCAACTTCAAGTCATTGGAGGTAATGGCTAAGAAGCAAGTTGTGATTGGTCTTCCAAGATCCTTAAGTAGCATCAATCATGTTTGTGAGCCTTGTGCTTTGTCAAAGTCACATAGACTACCTTATGCTAGATCTACAAAGCCTTTTCAAGTTCTATATTCAGATATTCATGGAATTACTACAACTAGCAATAGTGGAGCTAAGATGTATGTATCTTTCATTGATGATTTTAGTAGATTTTGTTGGATCTATCTACTAAAGAGCAAAGATGAAGTGTATGATGTCTTTGTTAAGTTCAACAATGCAAGGGAGAACCAATTTTCCACAAAGATCAAGTGCTTGAGGAGTGCCAATGGTGGAGAGTACATATCTACCAAGTTCAAGGCTTTTTGTGATGAGCATGGGAACAAGAGAGAGATACAACTCCAAGGACACCACAACAAAATGAAGTGGCCGAGAGGAAGAATAGGACTTTATGTGAAAGTACCAAAGCCATGAGGTTAGGTGCTAATCTTCCAAAACCATTTTGGGATCAAACTTTTTTGTGTGCTAACTTTCTATGAAATAGGTGGCCGAGTGCTATATTGGATGGAAGAACACCTTTTGAGATGCTATTCATTTGAGATGCTATTCAAGAGGAGGCCAAGTGTCAGCTTTCTTAAAACTTTTGGATGTACTTGCTATGTCAATATAACTCTTGATGATTGGGCAAATGAGGATCCCATTAGAGGAGTTCTAAATCTAAAAAAGGCCCTTTGTAAAGATTCTTTTTATATTTTTTCTCAATTTTTTCTTACACATGGACCAATCAAAACACTCAAATTTAAAATCTACGTAACATAACTTTTTGAGTCCACATTTTGATTCCACACTAAAAATGGCATAACTTTTTAGTGGTAAGTCCAAATTTAACAAAATTTAGTGCATTGGAAAGCGCTCAACAAGGGCTTTCCAATGATATGTTAGATGACATACTTCTGAGTCACGATATAAAAGCTATGACAAGTCAAAAGTATTAGTGTTATAATATTTTAATAATATAAACTACATCTTGCACGAATTCTTAAAGGGTCTTTTTGGAGCTCAAAACTCCTCTAATTTGAAAGGTATATTTGTTGGATATAGTGAGGTGATTAAAGCCTACAAGGTTTACATTCCTACTACTAATAAGGTGGTTATTGGTAAAGATGGCATTTTTTATGAGGGGAATATTCCAAGGTGTCTTCAAGAGATGATGGTGTGGATGGATCTAAAAATTCTTGATGTTTCTTGATGTTGATGTGATGAATCCTACTTTAGATGGTGATGATGAAGGACCTTCATCAATTCAAAAGCCAAGGAGAACATCAAGGGAAAGACAAATGCCTTCAAGGCTCACATATGATGAGAAGGGTAAGCAAGTGGAAGTGACTCATTTTGCTTTCCTCACAAGCTTTGGTGAATCTTCTTGTGTAGATGATGCTATGCAAGTGGATGGATGTTTTCAGAGCTTCAACAAGGCAAAAGATAAGTTGGCAATTTGGAGCTAGTCAAGAGCATCAAAGGAGAGTCAATTGGCAAAGATGTTATGGATCTATTTTTGCAGGTCATTGAAGACTCAAGGAAGGTCAAAGGATCAGCAAGGAAGTGCTATTCAGATCTACTTTACTTGTTCTATCTCATGTTTGAGCAATTTCATGTGGATGTGTGCAAATTGTCAACAACATATGGTCAAACTAGCTACATTGGCCTGATGCAAAAAATATGTTTAGAAAATACAAATTTCAGCTAAAACTCTGGTGACAAACTTATAAAAGGTTTCTCAAACGATTCGCAAAACTTTCTTGAAACTCGAATTATTTCTATTCGAGAATAATTCGTGTTGGATCAAGCAGGCTCTGTAACACAACAAAATGAAATGAGATGAAATCTAAACGAAAATGAAACGAAGCGAAGCGAAACTTAAACGAGCTCCGACATTGATTCATGCTAGAAGCATAGAGACCGTGAAACAAAATGAAATGAAACGAAAGCATTCACGAAAAAGATCAATCAAGCTCTGTAATGAGACAAGATGAAACGAAACGAAACAAAACGAAACGAAACTTAAGTGAGCTCTGAAATTGATTTACGCTTATAGCCACGTGATCACGAAGCGAAAGCATTCGCGAACAAAATCAGTTCGTCAGGAATTCAGATATGATTGCTGGTCACTACCGGCTATATCATTCCTACAATCCTTCAGAGAGTAGACAGACATTGTTGATCTACGTTAACAGATTAATATAGCATTCAAAGCTTTGGCATTAGAAACATTTTGTTTCTTCATGGCGAGCGTCATTTTGATTCTTGGCTAGTTTTGTTGATCAAAATGAAGCTATTGGAGGTTCATTGTATCACTCATTCATGATCAAGTCATCAAGTCATGATGGCATTTTGTAGCAAGATGGATATGGAGGCCCATTCATGGAGTTTTATGGTGGAGACATATCAAGAAAGGACAAAGATGGAGGAGGCAAGCAAGAAAGTGGTTGTTGGGAAAGAGAGGTGTGAGAAAGAAAATGAAAATAGTTCGAAAAGAAACGAACACGAAAATAAGCGAACTCGAAACTCGAAAAAGAAACGAACTCGAATGAAAAGTGTTCATGTGCAGCGAAATGAGCTATCTCACTCTTTCCTTAAGCATGACTACATCTATCAGACATGAATAGAACGTTAGTGATAGAAATCACGTTCGATTTGATTACGTAGCCAAACATTAAACAACAAAACATCAGAAAGATAATTTGTCACGAACAACTAGACAAATTATTAGTCGCGAACAGCTAGACTAATAATAATTTGCGAAGAATAGACTACTAGAGTAAGCAATAAGAGAGTCAGACAGAATGTAGAAAAGCATGGCAATATGGACACAAATCTGAATGCAAAACAAACAGAGTTGTAATCAGATTAAGTATAGCAAAGTATACAGGTCAATTATGCTGGTGAGCACAAGACAATAGCGGACGAAGCCACGTGCTTCACATAGCTAATCCAATCTGTAAAAATGGAATAAACCTATACTGATAATACAAAGAATCGATGCGTGAAAGCATCTACTTCGTCTATCTCTGATAAGCTTCTGATGCTATTATGCTTGTTGCTTGTTTCTCACTTAATTCTCACACACAATTTTCTTGTTTTTTTTTGTATATGCAGATGGTATTAAATATATACATAATGTTACAGGTGTGCAGATGAAAAAAGTACAAAGGTGGATATGTTGTCTGTAGGAGATTGTGGGTGACTGTTGTCGTTGTCAAATCTGATTGCACAGTTCTTCATGGGATGAGCTTGAGAAGGCCGCGACATCAGCCTTCGCTGAAATGAGAGAGAGAGAGAGAGAGAGAGAGAGAGAGAGAGAGAGAGAGAGAGAGAGAGAGAGAGAGAAAGCACTATCCCACATCAAGCTCACATAGCAACTATATTTTTGAAAACCAAAATACATTATACATATAGCTTTATTTTTGGCCACCCATGCATGGCCTAGGTTGCTGTTGATGAGACACATTTCTTTTCGACTTGCCTTGTGGTGACGCCATTGATCGGACCCACAATAGCACATTAGTTCTACTTTTATTCTAACTCTTTGTCCTTATAATATAATAATAAAAATAAGATAATGTGTTTCTCACAAAGTTTCCAAACCAATGAAGAGATAGCATGATCACCACCACACAAAAAATAGACACAACATTTATTTCAAATGAACTTGATAGTAGATGAGATCTCGAGAGTGGATAGGTCAACAAAATGCCATGAATACCATGTTTTGAAGGAAAGCTTGTTCAAGCTTTATGTTGATTAAATCGTTTTCTTCTTAGTCATAACCAAGATTTATGATATGATCTTTCTCTCTTGGTCAATACCAAGGTCCACCATATACCTACCTGTCAAGAGTAGATAACTAAAAAGTTAGAAACCACCACATCGAAAGTCAGTATCATCTATTTTCCTCACATACTAACTCGCATGGTTTTGTATTGTGGGATGGTGGCAAGTACCAGCTGAATGTCATGAAATAAGTTTTGCTTTACGGTTCTTCTGTATGATTATTTTACATTTCAGCTTTACATATAACTTGTTGGCTTATGAATAAAGGTTTGAAAGGGTTTGGTCTTGCTTAAACAAAAAGAACTATATGAATGCTTTTTACTCTCTCTCTCTCTCTCTCTCTCTCTCTCTCTCTCTCTCTCTCTCTCTCTCTCTCTCTCTCTCTCTCTCTCTCTCTCTCTCTCTCTCTCTCTCTCTCTCTCTCTCTCTCTCTCTCATGAACTCTGCTATATTTATACTACATATCATCTATTGTTCAAAATGTCACAAAAAAAGTCTTTTTTTTTATAATACTTTGCCAACAAAACTGCCTTATTATGCTTAACTTAGAAACATGGCCTTAAATAAAAAGTTTCAAGAAAAAAAACTTCTAAGTCTTTTGGTGAGAAATTTGGTTCTCATCGAACGACTGTGATCAGTGCACATGACAGAGATTCAATCTAATGATGAGCATCTTCTAATACCTGGTGCAGCAGAGGGTATTGGGATTTCTAAAAAAGAGAACATCACTACAACCCTAAGTTTAACTCTTCTTGCTCTCTCCTTCTCTCTCTTGCTTTTGCTCTCTTGGTTGGCTTCTCTACTGTTGCCATCTTTGCTTGGATGAGAGGAGACCTGTAAAAACTTTGTAGAAGAGTATTCGAGTGGAGGTTACTGCAAACAAAAGGTGAGAATGATGTGGGTCATTTGATTGAATGATAGTTTGCATCAAAGGAGTATCATTAGCTTGTTATGCTGGAATGAGAATGAGCTCACATGATACATTGATTATCATAGATACTATGTTATTGCTTCCGTTATACACTTCTGGAAGAAATACATGTGGAAGATATCTCAAAAGCAACAGTGAACAGTACTAACATGTATGATATTCACCTCTTCACTTTTTGATTAGCTTTTGACGACAAACAAGCACTGGAGTTATGTGTTGCTAGGTTCATACATAATCGCTACCTTTTCTATGGATATGATAGGCCGCTGGCCAACACATTCTGATGGACCAATATCCGCGCTTTCTACTATGGCTTCGTGAGGAGTGGAGCATAGTAGTAAAGCGTTGTTGATTTCCTTCAAAAGTACTGGCTGATAATAAGGGTGTACTTATGTTTGAGTTTAGTTTAACACCATTGCAAGATAACAATGTTATATAATAAAGGTTACACTACCATTAATCCATCACTTTTGGTTTTGAATTGGTAGTACGTAAGCAGAGTTTTGCTTGAAGCATTGGAAGATGGGTAGATCACAAGAAATCACCTCACCTTGCATTCATGTATGAAGTTCTATGAGGCTATATGGAAGGTAGTATCACCCAATACTACAATGCAGTTCTTTAAGACATTGGAAATGGCACATATTACGTAAATGAGGTTTTTTTTTTGAATTTATCAGTCGAAAAACTACTTACATTCCATGTTGTAAGTCTTTTTTATCCTTTTCAAGGTTTTGTTTTGGTTTAAAAAAAAATAAAAGTGCGGCCTTTATAAGTAAGCTAGGGATGTTTTCAAAGTTTGATTTTGACATGCTTGAATGGCATGGATTTGCCCAAGCCTTTAATTGCTCAGAATATGTTACATGGGATGTCCATGGGGCTAGTATGGCACGGATCTGTCCTAGTATCTAGCACTGTGGTCAAAGTCATGTCTCTTTTTAATTGTGCATTGCTAGATAGCTTCTTATGTGTTAATACTGTTTTGTTCTTGTACTGAATACTTTTTTTGCTCTTGTACTGATTAGTATAGCATTTTCTCTGATACAGTTTCGATTTAAGGGCAGAATGTATTGCTACTTATGAAATGCATGATTGGGAAGGTTGGACAAATTATTTGTTATGCGACAATCAAGCTGATAAAGTAGTGGATTTTGTTTTGGACATGGATGACAACTGATGCTCAGCTATGACACTTGTCTTTCTCACTTAACTAACTCGTGCGGTTTTGTTTTGTGGGACGGTGGCAGGTAACAACTGGGTGTCCTAAAACTTGCTTCACTTTTTGGTACTATGTATTGTAAGACTTTATATAGCTATATTTTAACTTGTTATGCTATAAATTGAAGGGTTCAAAGAGTTTGGTCTTGACTTGTCAAGAGGGACTATGTGATGTTCCGTTACTCTCTCAAAGCATCTTTTTAAGATGCCAACCCAACTACCTTTTGGCCGAGGTAGTACCAAACCTTTACCTTTACCTTGTATTTTATGGCTAACAAGGTCTGTTTGATGATGTAGTCCATAGGATGGTTTCACGATGCTGTTGCTCTTGGTTATGTGGAGCCCCTTCCTCCTCCTAACCCTTTTGTTCAGACTGTCATTTGTTGCATGAAGAAAGTTGTTGATGCTCACAAACTCATTACTTCTTCTGATAAAGCTACTTGTGATGCTGCTAGACCTGATGATAAGATCTTTTGCCTTGTTGACTTGATGACTACTATGGATTGGATCAAAATATATACGGATTTCATTAAAAAGAAGGAAACGTTAGACATGGTTGAAAAAATCTACATGGATCTCTCTAACTATGCTGAACGTATTGCTGTTGAAGAAAGTTTTTTGCAATTTACACATTCGAAAGATATTTAAAAAGAAAATGGTGACATTTTTATTGATATCCCTACCCTTACTAAATCGCTTAACTCACCTCATTCTTTGATCTTCACCGAAGACCTTGATGATGATAGTGCATCTCAGTTGAAATCTTTCTCTCAAGAAATCTGCGACATAGACAACCAGTTTGCCTTTGAATTCTGCCAATCCAAGAGTTGCCAAGTACCTTTGGTACCTAATCGTATGATTGAATTTAAATCTGCCAAATCTGCTTATAAGCTTTGGAGCCTTCCTTCTATTAATTTTTTGGCACCTATTTCTGTTGAGCTTTGGATTGCTCTTACCCATCTTACTGAAGCTGAAGTTCAAGCTGGCAAGCTTGCTTCTTTGCATAAGAATCTTTCCTTTGATACCATCATCAAGATGAGCAGATTTGGACCTACAAGATGTCCTTCTGAGCAAACCTGGGCTAGAAGTAGAGGCCACTTTGAGACCGACTTCAATAGGATGAACCTGCATCAAGCTAGAATCTGAAACTAAAAATGACACTTCTTTAAATGTAGATTTGGCGACAAAAGTAAAAACAGTTCCTTTATCATTTGGTTTGATTACGCTATCTAGTATATGATGAACAACCTTGCCAAATTCTTCCCTAGTGCATCTTTATAAAACCAACTCAATGCCTTTTTTCTTTGGCTTCATAAGCCTGCTAGAGATGTTGTTAAAGCCCACCTTGCCTTTATGTACATTAGACAACATATGATTGAAGCCGCCATTGAACTCTCCCTGAACCCTACTGCCAAGCTGCTTGCTCACCTTGGCGATGTTGAGAATATATGAGAAATTGAATGCCTTCTTAAAAATCCTAGCTTCTCTACCTTATAGGATAAATACTTCCAGAATACAAGCAAAATAACAACTTCCTTCAATTTAAATAATCCAACTTCAGTCATAACATGCATTGGCAACAAGAGGAGTAATTTGAAGTTTGATCCTTTGATGCTGTTCGATATGTTGAGGTTCTGACTCGTTTTTTGAGTTAGTATTAATTTTTTGATTTTCGATCCTAGGATTGGATTTTGATTGTTCGATTCTTGGTCGATTTGTCTGGAGCTTTCTCCTTATGGTCAAAAAATTGGTCCTCCATGAATATGACATCCCTGCCCGTAAAGGTCTTTCGATTTTTCAGGTTGTAGAGTTTGTATGCCTTGTGATCTGGGGAGTAGCCAATGAAAATCGATTTCTTGCTTTTGTCATCCAGTTTCTTTCTCAGATCTTCAGGGATTTGAGCATAGGCAATGCATCCAAGCACTAGAATATGTTTGAGTGATGGCTTCAATCCAGTCCACACCTCATGAGGTGTCTTGCCATTCGGCCTTGTGATGGATCGATTTTGCAGGTAGGCAGCTATAGTGACAGCTTCTGCCCAAAATCTCTTTGGAAGAGAAACATGGGCCATCATGTTTTTGGCACTCTCAATAAGTGTCTGATTCTTCCTCTATGCTACTCCATTGGAATGAGGAGAGTAGCTTGTGGTGAATTGTTGATATACTCCACAGTCCTTGCAGAATTCCTTGAACTCGGTGGAGATGTATTCCCCCCTTTTATTAGAACGTATAGCTTTGATTGTTTTTTTGGGTCTAATTTTCTACGAATGCCTTGAACTGCATGAAGAATTTGAAAGTATCAAATTTATTCTTCAAAAAGTAAGTAGCAGGACCCTATGACCAGAATCAGTGATTCAGCTTGTAGAAAGTAGATTCTTTGTAAGATTTAGAATATACAAAACATTGGACAACAACTTAACAACACCTCTTTGAAATTCGACCCTTATTGTCTTCACCTTCAATGGAATGTGTTGAGTTGTCTGCAAGCTGCACAACTCTAGAATGGGTGAAAGGTTTGTAGTTTTTGGAACCGGTCTCGATGATGGATCATGTGCTAAGTTGCTCCAAATCCAGATACCGGGAATCGATATCCTATAAATTTTGGCCTTGGTTATAAATGTAGCTTCATCCTCCATTAGAGGAATTCCAAAATAAAAAAAAGACTCTTTGTAAAGATGCTTTCTATTTTTTTTTCAACCTTGAAAGCTTTTTTTGGACCAATAAGAAAAAAATATGAGAGGGTGTCTTAAAAAATAAACTTAACTTAAAAAAATTTGGGGGGGGGGGGGGGGGGGGGGGGGCACTTGGAGGCACTAGCTTTGTTTCGAGGCGCAGGCCCTGTCCGAGGGCCCAGCTGCCCAGCCCACTTCTTTTTTTTTCTTAGTTGGGGAGGGCGCGCAGGCCACGTGCCCCCACCTCGCTGGCGCGCCCTGAAGTGGGGTGTGCCAGCCCCCTCTCCTAGCAGCCCGTGCCACGAAGCACGGGCCCCGAGCTGTATCTAATGCAGCTCCGGGCCCATGCTTGGTGGCACGTGCCGTGAGAGAGTGGGGGCTAGCACCTCACTTCTAAAAAAAAGAGTAGGGGTGGGGAGGGGGGGGGAAGCTGGCCCCGGATAGGGCCCACGCCCCGAACTAGGCCAGTGCCTCCAAGTGGGACACGCCGCCCCCCCCCCCTCTCATTTTTTTTAAACTAAACCTTGTCATTTAGACAAAACCCCCTCCCCTCCTATGCAATGTTCATTTTTTTCCCATTTACGATGTTAAAAAAATTTGCCC
>MU832732.1:0-67870 GCA_029204225.1 Diphasiastrum complanatum
AGTATTGAGATTTGGCAAAAGAAGATTGAAACTTTCATTAATCAGAGCAAGTATGCACGAGAATTACTAAAAAGATTCAACATGCAAGATCTATAAGCATTTGAGTACTGCTATGAATGTCAATGTTAAGCTAACTGCATATGATGAATCCAAAAGTGTTGCTCCATATTTCTACAAGCATCTAATTAGAAGCTTGATTTACCCTACACATACTCACCTAGATTTATTTATTTTTGTCGATTTGGTAAGTCGATCTATGACTGATTTTAAAAAAACACGTTGGAAATTTGATAATAGGATTTTAAGATATATCAAAGATACAATTGATTATGGCTTGAGATATGGACAAAAGGCACAACCATCTTTAGTGGGTTTATTATATGCTAATTGGGCAAGAAGTATTGATGACAAGGGGTCCACTATGGGGTTTAAATTTAGTGCATTTACATCAACCATTTTTTGGAGAAGCAAGAAGCAACTTACCATTGCTTTATCATCTACAAAAGCTGAGTATTGAGCACTACGTAATGGGACACAAGAAGCAATATAGCTATGACACTACCACAATTCCATTCAATAATCAAGTTGTATTACATAGCTAAATATCATGTATTACATGCTTGAACAAAACTTTAAAAAGTACACTATCATCATGCTTGAACAAAATATAAAAGTACCCTATCATCTTGCTTGAGAAAAATTGCAAGAACAATTGATGTAGTATTTTTGTAGATCGTGGCTGATATATTTACTAAGCCTTTAGGTAGATTGAAATTTTTAACAAAAACATTTGCTACTCAATTAAATGTAGAAGAGTGCAACTTATCGTTGAGGGAGAGTGTTAGGGTTTCACTGCTAAATTTCTCTTTTCACTTTTTCATCTACGCTTGTTAGTTGTAAACTTGACTATATGCCAACACCTAGAACCCCCCAAACTCTCTCTCTCTCTCTCTCTCTCTCTCTCTCTCTCATCTCTCACTCTCTCTCCATACATTATATTGTCCCTTTTTCTTTCAATTAAAAATAAAATATAGTTTAGTGTGATTTTCTATCCTCCTTATGTTGTTGATGGTGTGCTAATGACTGTGTGTTTACTTACAATGAAAGTGTGATCCCGATTAGCCTCTTCAATAGGTCCACCATCCCAATGTACCAAATATTGAACCTATTGCCTCCCTATTGGGCTGAGTTTGACTTAAGAAAACAATAGCTCATAAGAATGAACATAGGGATAGATCAATAGGAAAAACAACATGACATTCTGCCTTTCACTCAATAGCAAAATGTAGCAAGATTGCATGAAACATCTCAATAGTTTTGGTAGTTAGTTGCAAGCGACAAGTGACTAGGTAAAGTACTCAAGGATCTAAAACGTTTCACCAAAATGAGATAAAAACTAGACATTGAACAAATTAGCGTCGAATAAAAGTGAGACAAAGTTGAGGCGGCGCCAATATACATGCTCACCCTCATGACACTCAACATGCTTATTATAATCGAATTGTAGCATTTTTGTAGCACTAATGGATCCATTGCAAATTATACTATGCTTTAGTAATTATCTTTCAAGGCAACAAAGATAAAAGAAGCACTAGAAATAAGAATGTACGGTTGTATACGTGGAAAAGTGAGAGAAGAATGTAGGCTATGGGCTATGATGGTTAAAACGTGACCTTGCATTTTGATTCGCCCGTTCAAAATTAGGGTTTTAACTTATCTTGACCATAAGCATTGCCAATTATGGTTTCGACTTATCTTGACCACTGACTTATGTTGACCGTAAGTGAAATATTGCTAATATGGTTTTGGCTAGGTGTCAATTGCATGCGTTAAGTATTGATAATTATGGTTTTGACTAGGTGTCAATTGCATGCCTTCATGCTCTTGGAAACTTCAATGTTTCCCATCGTGGGAGAGATGCTTAGAATCAAAACAGGTTTTTCAAGAGAGAATTTGTTAACATGAACCAGATTGGAAATCGTGCTGTAAAATTTTAGCGCGACGACACAAAAACTGCAGGGAATGTTAGTTGAGAGACAATGTCCATGTGCTAGCAAGAAAGGGGAGATGCCTAAACCAATACCAACTAAGCTGGAATTCACATTCTCGTCCAAGCAGAAATGTTGAATCCAATCTCTACTAGTGGGGGCAAACACAGTACCACAAATAATCCACTATGTAGTTTGGAACTTTTAAATAACCATAGATTGAGCGATACCCATGAAAATGTGGATATTCAATATATTCATGAACTCTATCTATAAATGTGAAGTGAATTTGTTATCCAAATTGATAGGAATAAAATGAGGGAGTGCATGCATTCAAAAGATCTCTATTACAAATAGCATGGCACCTAACAATTTGTTTCACCCAAGGCGAATATCTCAAGAAATGGAATTAATGTGTTATTGCACTTATGAGCGACTCACAATTTTATTGATTCTCATTTGGCAGAAACTCGAAGTCTCATTGAAGCAGGTGACCATCAGTATATGGTGCATTTGACTTCTGAAACATGTACCGAAAATTTGAGAGAGAAAACTATTTTCTACTCAAAGCCTCAACCTACATCTCACATTATAAGTATGCAAATAGCCTGAGTCTGAGTCTTCTGTTGAATGAGCTAGTTATGTTTGAGCAAGCTATTGCAGTTGGTTGTCAAGACTTGGTTTCCATGATAAATGTGATGGTCTTAAAAAGCACATATTGAGGATTAAGAAATGCTATCCTGAAAGTAGACATGCAAAGTGCATGAGTACGTGCTTCTCTTTCGACATTAGATGTTTTCCAAAAAAAGATGTGGATGACTCTTTTAATGATAATATATGTTATGTCTGACAAACTGCTCATCCTGAAGAAAGCAATCTGTATAAATTTTCCATGTACTAGAAATAAATGACTTACTTGAAGCTGATTGGATTTCGATGAAGAATATTACAATAACATCAATAGGTGAGCACATTACTAGAAAATATCAGTCAGATCAGTCTAGAAAAGAAATAGATTCATATTTACTCTCCAGACCCATAAGAATGATAAATCTCTATCTAAGTGCAGTCATACAATGGAGAGATCGTGATCTTTTCCTTGCCCAGTTTATTGTTCTTATTTAACTTCCATCCTTTGCCAGACGTGAGCATAAGCATGATGACTTGTCAACTCGCTTGCACTATCCCTTAATGGACAGGTTTGCTGCTACTCAAGGTGCCTTGATGGGGTACTATGTCAAGCAGGAATGACTGACTACATCGGGGTAACAATATACTACCTTCTATTATCAAAACTACCTTAACAAGATGACTCAAAGGTACTTTCAAAAGGGCTTTCCCCATTCCATCCAACTTGACAAAAGAATACTCAGCTAAAGAAATCAAATGGTCATTCAGAAAATTTTAATATTAAAATTAGCGTTTGCCTTGCTCTTGGGCTGTCTGCAAGATCACTTTGAGCACCATAGGCTAGATCATGCTACATACTTCATTTTCTCAGTCTTCACATATCATAAGATGACCAAGAGGGATTTAAAGAATGACCCCTCTAGGTTAGACAAGTCTAAACACTATCCATCTGCAGTGAGGCGATTAGCGGTTCTCCAGAACTTGCAATTCAATAGGCTTCAAAATTGCACACATTGTGTGAGCATCTTCTTGAGCTTGCGTGTCATCTAGCTACATGAGATCTTGCCCACCATCCTTTGTAACAACTGCTGGTACACTCTAGATTTTGGGTTCTACATCATCTTGCTACAGGTGATGATCCCCGCCCCCCCCGGGTCTCTCCCTCGATACTATCAGTTGATTACAGGGCCACCAACAAGAGTCATTTTTTATCATCTAATAAACCAGTAGACTTGCCGAGATATGATTTTCCACTAAACTTTTTTGGCATAATTTCCTCCTTTCAATTAATCAAATTCAATTGGGTCTCATTGTAGTTCTTGCCATATGAAAATATTTAAAACTGCAATGGCATGATCATTTTATTTCCCCACAGCATTTTCAAAACTTCCCAATACTTATCCTTCAATTACAAGACTAGTTACAATGGACGAATAGACTAGCGCTGTAGCACTTGCATGATCTTGAAAAGGACGAAAAGCTATTGACACTACAACTATCTTACATAATGCAATGACCTGTCAACTTCATGAAGCTTTAACAATATCCACTTGGAGGGTAGCCAAAGCTTCCGCAAAAAAAATTCTTGGAAAGAGGTAACGCATGAAGATCACCACTATGGTCACAACTCAAACTTTTTCTATTAGATCATTTGTGACTTTTTCTTGCTTAAACTTACCTAATGATGGTGGTACTACATTGGTCCAAAACACAAGATATAAGAAGAAAACCTATTTTTGAGTGACTATTATACAAGGGTACATGGTTGTTGCATTCAACGATCCATGTTTAGGCACCTTTTATAAGTGGTGCAATCACAAGTTCCTATGAGGCAATGCCTCCAAGAAAAAAAAACCGTAAGGAAGAGGTGAGCAATCTTATCTGCCAAGGGGCAATGGTGAGGCTGTTCGAGAATTTTCAAGTTTGGTATAATCAACAAGGCATTCATGCTTTAGTCAGCAGAGGTGTTGTTGGAACAAGAGATTGCTACCAAAATTTCAGGTTCAGTTAGTGTCCTCCATATGGGGCACCAATATCCTCAATATAAAGCACTAGGAGTTGTGTAGAGATAAAAGTTCACACCCCAGGTAAAGCTAAGATCCTTAGTACTAAGCACCAAGTGGCAGTCGTTAGAACATAAAAACTAGAAATGCTAGTCAAAGCGAAGGTGGTCACATAAAGGCAACAAGCTCATAACGTAACTGAATTCTAGCGGGGTATTGAATCGTCATTCTTCTTGTGAAAGATCCCACAGCTTGGAGAGAGATTAATTTGAAATGGCTCCTGAAGCAACTTTGGATAGTTGTACCTTGAAATGACCCCAATGACAAATCAATTTGGAAATAGCAAACATTTAAGCCAGTCCAACCAGTGCTTTTCATATAACTACATATAATCATCATAAAGCATGCCAAGACTCCTATGGTTCATAGTTATAGCTATTTGGTCAAGCGATTTACTATTCCTCTTTATTAAGTAAAAAATCAAATAATCTGATACATCAAGGGATTCAAAACAAGAAGTCGTCCCTTCTAGCAAGGAGATCCAGGTTGCTACTTTGAAATAATCTACCGCAACATTCACCATACTACTCCACTAATTCATTGCCCTTGGCAACATGATTGGCACGCCAACTGATCATGATAGATAAGAACATGGTCAAGCAAATTATTACATTCTCGACGTTAATATATCAAACATGAAACCTTGAGATACAAAAAGAATGGCAACTAGCCATCTAGAAATACTCTTGCTTATGAATTATGAAGGGCCTTAGTCATATTACTGTGATAAAGAAAATTATCACCTTTTAGCATGGGCACTTTAAGATCCAGAGAACCTTATGCAAAAGGTTGGACAACAACAATCACCTACAAGCATTAGATTAACTTGTAAAGAACAAAGTCACAAATGTGCACCTCTAACCATAGTAAAAAATATAAAAAATTGCAAAGAAATTTAAAAAAACAACACAATCTGCATGGAGGTAAAAATTGCATCAATAGAAAAAAAATTTCTTTCGAAGATTTGCAGACGTTTTTGTGCACCAACGTTCTCATTGTTTCTAGGCTCACCCTTCACCTTTCCAAATAATAACTTCACAAACAAAACAAAAAAAGGCAGCATTTGCCAAGATGGTGAAATATAGTTATGAGTAATCATTGACACAAGCAGAATGTTGATGGCAACTCTCTAAAAAATCTACACCAACATCACAAAGTTATGTTAAGCATTGCAAGGGGTACCACAAGCCATTCAACCAGAGTTCGTAAGCACGTCCGACATTTTCATTCCTTCTAAAATTTCTGTAACAATGTCAAGAATTTCACCAAGCTCCTACAGGCCTTCACTTGATTGTGAGGTTGTCCCTATGAATGATTATGAGTTTAGTTCCATAACCAAACTTTTTAACACTGGTAAACAAAAAAGCTTTCTCGCAAGTTTCCAGTGAAACATCCCTTGCTCGTTAAGGGAGAGAGGAGAGTCTTCTATGAAGCAAACTAATACAGTAGATCCACTCATTGAAGATGAAAAACCCTCCACTCAAGAAATGGTATGTTCCAGAACTTCTCTTGAAAAGTTTTAACATCCCAAATTGAAAGAGAGCATAACTCAGCTGCCTAAATAGCGTATTGAAGACAGCACCAACAGATAAACAAGATCAAACAATCTGAGACATGAAACCACCTGACTGCTATGTAAGCCAGACAAGAGCAAACACTCTAAAAGAACTCAGATGCCATGTAGGATATAGGTAGGAAGCTCACTTCTATCCATAGTTGCCCACTCAGTTCTGGAACACGTTCCATTCCAGAACTTGGCCAAATTTCTTTCTCGGATGATGCAGAGATCATGATTTGTAAGAGTTCCTTTGATCTCTTTTCATGATATTAGTAAGATGACAACGTGAATATATAATCCTAGATGATTGTGCATACTTGATTGTGATTAATTGCATAGCCAACATTTTGGACTGAGTAAACGAGCAAAGAATGAAGGTCGGAGCCAGCAGGTGTATATGTACATTTTTTTCTTATTAAAACAAAAGTAGTTCCGACCCAGTATGTTCCGGAACGTACAGTACGTTCCGACCAGAATGATTCGGAACGGGCTTCTATCCTACTAGAAGTACCCTCTCCAAGGTTTCAAAGTCTGCAAAGGGAGATGACATTGCTCACGAAGGTTAGAACAACATGGCTTCAGGTAGTGAAAAATGTTGTCAATAGAACTCCTTGAATAATTTTCCAAAAAGACGAAAGTAAACACAAACATCTCAGTTTTCAAAGGAGGTGACAAGCAGTAAGCAAAGAACTACAAGAAAATCACAAATGGTAATCTAATGCCGAAGCTCTAAGGACATAATAAACAAAAGATCGGAAAATGGACTGAAGCCAAAGGTACTTATGAAAAAAGGTCGAATAAAATATTCAACAATTAACCATTTAACTGCCCTTAGAGCAGTTTTAAAAGGTGCACAAGGTAAAGGTTTCCTATCTGTTGCTAATTTGTTCACTTTAGAGAAAACTTTGATATGGTTCCAAGGCATAAGTTATGGAAAAGAATGTTGAAGGTTCAGCTTCCTTATGAATTAAGATTGGCAATTTCATCCATGAAGGGGTACTGGCTAAACTCACAAGACCTTTAGTCAATGACCTCTCTCATTAGGAAAAAACTTCTCTACGCTTAAGAAGGGGTGCCCTGTCTTCAACTCTATTTGGATTGTTAAATGATGAGTTCAAGAAATGGATAAGAAAACAGGGTGAAAGTGGTGTTGAAGTCGTTGGATACGCCCTCCTGTTGTTGATCTATTACTTATCACAGTCTTCTAGCAAACAATAAAACATACTTACAAAAACCCCTCAGTCTCATATACAATTTCTACCAGTACTTCCAAGTGGACATAAATAAGGATTTCGGGGGGCTTGGGGGCCTTAAATGCTGTGCAAAACCAATGTTAAAAAGCTCAACTACGGACTTGCCATAAGCAAAAAAAACTCTTCACCATTTCAGTACTAGCAATCAATCTACATAGCTGACCAAAATTGGGGAGTGCCGAACATATTTTTGGTATTGGAGGTAGGAGCCAAGGTTTGAATCCTATACCCAATTTTGCTAGTAGCAACATGCATGCTTCGGAAGGTGAGGCACTTTGTCAGTCCATACAGTACATCGATAAAGCCGTCAAAATGATAATAAAAAAATCCCTTACAGAGCAATTATGTTTGCAAGAGATAATGGTAAATACGAAGCATGTTAAAGCTCAAAACTGCAAAGATGACGGTGTTAGTCTCTCATGTCAAGTTTCTTTGAACCGAAGTGAAATCTTGTTAAGATTGCATACAAAAGAAAATTCATATGTGTTGAAGCATGAACTCCAGTAATTCCAATATCTTAGACATGTCAGTACTAGTACAAAGTCATTAATAGTGTCTGTTAGCATTAAAAAGAAATTCGGTGGTCATACGTTATTTCATCTGTCAATTCTCTTTTTAAGTCCAATATAATCTATCGATAGACACATAATTCATGGCCGAGCAGGTCTAGTACTACCTGACAATCAAATCGCAATTAAAGATAAGGTAAAATGAGCCAGGAGGTTGGTGGTGCCATGGGACACCATATCCAGAGATTCAAAGGATGAACACGTAACTCGTCCAAATACTGGTCAAACAAGTCACGCATTTGTTTGTAATAAAATGGAGCCTTTAAGTTCAACTTAAATAGGTCAAATTTAAGATGCACACTTCGATGCTTCTTTGTAAAGAAATGTAAGAAAAGTTCGTGAAAAGGTGAAAAAGCATCACTTGTAAAAATTGAGTAAAAGGAGGAGCCACATAGAGCTACAAGAACTTATGCTTATGCACTACTCAATGAAATGGACAACCGCCATCGCAGCGTATTCACACAGCTAATCCATAATCGCTCACCTGATATGCCATGACAAGGAGGGATCCTGGCATACCACACAAATTAAAACAAACAGCCTACAGAGAAACTAAATTGTATACTCATGATCTTTTGCCACGCTTTTGGCCCTTGTGAAAGCGTCCTCTGTAACTGCCCATGTCAGCTGAGGATTCTGCGTTGTTCTTCTTTTCCAAGCTTTTTTTGCCACCATGACCAAACTTGGAATCTTTATAATCCCTAGATTTGGATGATCGGCCTCCCCTGCCAACTCCGACTGAGGATCGGCCTCCCCTGCTACCTCTGAAGGAGCCTCCGCCTCCCCTGCCACCTCTGAACGAGCTTCTACCTCCCCTGCCACCTCTAAACGCACCTTTTTGCTCTCGCTGTGAACTGAGATTGCCATCTTCTCTACTGAACATATCTCTCTCTTTTCTGCCAGGCCCTCTGGAGGGTTTGTGTCCCCATCCCCCCGACCGATCCCACGGAGCTGAGATCACCTTCCTCTTTTTGCTTTGAGGTGAAGCCTCATCCATATCAGCAGGGAATTCTTCCCCTCCATCCGCAAACCCACTTTGCTTTCGCATCTTCCGCCATTTCTTTACAGACTCTATATTCTGCTTCTTCAATTTAGCCCTCTCTTTTACCCTCTCTGTCTGTACTTCTTTGGCAAACCTTTTGGCTTCCCGAGCTTTCCTTCGCTCGTCTGCCTCCTCCATCTGCTTCTGCTGAAACAGAAGCTTGTCCTTCACCTTGAACATGTGCTTGTCGCTCTTTACCATTTCAGCATAGTAGTCAGACGGCCTCAGAAACGGCACACCCAACCCTTGCAGCTTGGTGTAGGCTTCACGGGCAGCTTCCAAAGCTTGTGTGTAGAAAGCCATCTCTCTGGCCAGATCGTCATTTGCATCAACAGCAGCATCATCGCTATGATCTGCATATGTGAAGCTGAGGGTTTGGATCCAGCTGAGATCTTCTGGCCATCTTATGTCCTCCAGCTTTTCGTGCAATGCCGCAGCGTTGTAAATGGCATCCTTCCTGGCCATGGCCACGGCCACAGCCTCTTCCTCATCTTCTTCTTCTTCTTCTTCGCTTTCTATCTCCTCAGATTCTTCTTCTTCTTCCTCGTTGTAGTTGCTGATCGCCATCGCCATACACGCTCTGCTCTCCCTGATATTTACCAAAAACAACGAACAAAGAAGAAAGAACGTAAAACCCTAAACCTCTAAAAGCCCTAAAAAAAAGCCCTGATCTCAGCTTGGATGAGTTGTCTTACGGCCCACACACCATTGACTTAGGGCCCACACACCATTGAGAAGGGATTCCACAAACTAGCTACACAATTCTAGCCTTGCATTGACTTGAAGACATGTTCTATTGACACATTGTAAAAGTTACAACTGGCTACGCAATTGTAACGTTGCATTGAGTTGCAGAAAACGAGGGTTAAAATTACAACTTGCAAAAAATCAAGTTAATGTAACAGATAGCATAAAAAGAAAGCAAAATTTAAAACTAACAACCCAAAAGCTTAATTGGTAGGCATACACGAAAGGCATGCGAGAAATGTATTATGAACAGAATCATAAGAGCTTGCGTCTCTTTAAATACCAGTATGCCTTTGAATTTACAGGATTACATCTTAGTTTGTTGTATCCAGACTCGCTTGTTGATTTGTAATGTCGAACATAAAACCTTTCGATTCTGTTAGCTATTTTTCTATCTTCAACAACATCTAAAAGTTGAACATGAAACTGCTCATAAAAAAATCGGTCCATAGAATAGTGTTTTCTCATTTTTTTGGGTGGTAGCCTTGCATGCTGTTGCAATTGGCGTCGTAGATTGCATGTTTGGCCGATGTAGACACCATGGATTTCTTTGCATTCTATTTTGTAGATTGAATATTTGATTTTGGACGTTTTTTTGTTGATGTTGTTTCCAGCAAGCGAAAATCGTATTAGTTTAATGGAAAGCTTATAAATAAAGAAGAAGATCATTGTATGGTTCAAATTCACTTGCGTACTGGATGTAGATGGCAATGCCGATGTAGAAGTTTCTTCCTGCAAGAAAATCTGTATTAATATGTAATGGGTTAAAACGGTTATTATAATCACATATATGGAAATGTAGATGGCAACACACACTTACTGGGTTAGTGATCATTGCAGAAACTTCGTCGTCGAAAATCTCCAAAACCGTGTCAATTTGAATCGGGCCATCTGTTACCGTCATCTGACACGTGGCCCAATTTTTTTCCCAAATCCATAGTGATTGCGTTTAGTTCGGCACGACTCATATCTTTCCAATCATAAATTGGAATCTTGTAGCCGAAGTAAAAATTTCTCATTGTGTAGTAGTTCTTATTTAACATAGCATCGAAATGTTGTATTGCTGGTCGATTTGTTGTGATTGTTGCAGGGATGTTTATGGAGAATATGTTATATAGATGTTTTAAAAACCCTGAAATAAGAGTGGCAAAAGATGTATTTAACATTCATAGTTTTTGTATTAGGTGATTAAAAATGGACATTTAAAAAAGTAGAATGTTATAAAATCATAAAAGAATAGGAATAGAATATACCTTCGATTGGGTCTCCATGATATTGATTGATGTATTGCTCTCTTTCGTGTTTCTTTTGTTCAATGAATCTGCTTAGAGCTAAATTTGTTTGGAAGCCTTGTATGTGTTTGGATCAATACCACAGGAGTTCAATAAGAACAATAGTTTTGTTGTTGAGAATATTTTTTCCGTGGATGATGGTATTTCAAGAAAAGTTTTGAAGAAGACACTTCGGCTTTCAATTTTTGAAATAACTGAAACAATGAATTTGATATTGTGGTTATTCCGAGAAAGGACATTAATGAGTCCAAAGTGGAAATGAAATTTGTATAATTACCTCTTTTGGATCATACTCAATTTCGGATGCCATTTCCTTTTCTGATAATCTGCAAATATTAAGAAGACATAGTTAAAAATAAAAATATACAATCATACACGAAGACAAAATAAGTGGGTAGAAATGATTATAGTACATCGTTAAAGCTATGACAATATTTCGGATATTTATGTTTCAAATGGAAATCAATATCGATTGGAAATGTTCTGGTGTCAATTTAGTTGCTAACAAGTTTTCACGTTTTGTTACTCGAGATAACATGACATAAATCAAGCCAGGTGCAAAATTTGATCTTACATCTAGGATGGCTTTTTCCCGAATGGTCACACCGTGTGCTTTGTGTGCAGTGATAGCATATGCTAACATTTATTGGAAATGTAGATTTGTAAAATATTTTCGTATCAAATCGAATTTTTGCAAATGCAAATCTTATTATATTGATTTTTTTTTTTTTGGGTTTCAGTTTGAATGATGATTGTTGTCAATTCATGAATCTTGGAATATTTGAAGGCAATTATGTGAGCTATGGTGCCATTGACTACACCATTTGAAATATCCAAGTTTTCAAGTACCATTATCTTTGCTCCTATAGCTAGTTTTGGAATTTGATGGAATAACGGATCATTGATCCATGTTGTCAGATTGCTTTCTAATGTAGCATTTGTTTTAACAGAAATTTCTAGTATATCCGAGGTAGAAAATATTTTTTCTAGGATGAGGTTGTTAAAATAGAGCACATCTTCTCTATGGGTACATATGATAGTTGTATTATGATTTGCTATATCATGTATGTCGGACCTAGGAATTGCACAAGTAGTTAATATTTCGTCTATTTCTAGTTGTGTGGGCTTTTGGAATCTAATTTTGTTCAAGAAATGAAGGTATTCGAGATCATCAGCATGCCTAATTGAGTAGGATAGTTGCAAGTGTGTTACAATTTTCCAGAATGGAGAGTTTGAAAGATGACATATTAAACAAAGCGATTCTGATTTGTGTTTACAAATGGCTGCATGATCACTGACTAAAAGTAAGATATAATTTTCAAATACAATGCCAGATGGATTTTTTTTTATTTGATTTATTTGATGAATTACATATGTTAAAATTTGAGCAGTTAGCAGTGACATTTCATCTATCACAATAAATTTTGCTTCAGATATTAATTGGTGTCGGAAATCGGTTGGTATCAGATTTTTTATGTAAAGTTGATTTATTGGAATTGCGAATAAGTTGTGGACTATAAATGCCTGTTTTGCTAATCGAGATGCAGCTGCACCTGTTGTTGCGGCTAACAAAATTGATTGTCCTTTCTCGATACATTTGTAAGTAAGGTATCGTATTAGAAATGTTTTTCCACTTCCTGGAGTGCCTGATAGAATAAACAATCCCGAATTTGAGCTTGCAATAATTTTATATACCTTATCTTGTTCATCAGTAAGCGATGAATTCCGCATATTTTCAAATTCAGATTCCAAGTCCAAATTATTTTTCGTATCTTCTGGCAAAGATATGGTTTGTGCATTTTCGATTGCTGAATTTGACATTGTTAATGTTTCGTTGATAAGTAGTTTTTTTTGTAGAAGTATATTTGACATTTCTTGTCGTTGTTCTCTTTCAAGAAACTGTCTATTGGTGTACTCTGCGATGTAGATATCAATATCCTCCTCGTTCTCAACAAATTTCAAAGTATGCATTCCAAGAAATATGAACAATCAGTATTATTTTCTCTTATCAATTCTTGTTCATTACGAAAAGGTATGTTTTTGAGCAAAACATTGAAAAAGAAGGCTTCTGTATGATGCACATGATGATAGTCAATATCGTACATACTCCAGAATTTATAGAATGTTAGTTTTTCCAATTCTACAGGTCTGTATGTGTAAACATCAATTGGATGGAACATCAATGTGTTATTTCGACTCACATATCTATATCTAAGATTTGGAGGAGAACTATCAATATAATGAACAGCTTTGTTTTTTTTTATCATAGGAATTTGCAAACAAACAAATGTTATTTCAGATAGACTTGTTGGCTTTGTTAAGATTGCATGAATTAGTGAGATACAAGATGAGATCTAGACTAGCACTTCATTGTGTGAAAATGAATGTGAGCAATGATCTTTGAAGGGAAGTATCTTCATGTAAAAGTGCTAAAGAGGCTTGGGAATCTTTAAAATCAATCTATGAGTCTAGTAACACTTCGAGGGTTCTCATGCTTAGAAATTAGATTCTGCAAAGGATGAAGAGAATGAGAGTGCACAAAATAATGTGCTCAGACTCAAGTCTCTCAATAGGGAGTTAGCTTCCATTGGAGAGAAGATTCAAGATGGAGAGCTTGTTCAGATTGTCCTTAATGGTCTGGGGATGGCTTTTCTAATTTGGTCCAAAGCTTTGCAATCCAAGACACTTTGCCCACTATAGAAAAACTTCATGAACCAAGAATTCCAGCAATTGAACTTGTAGGAAGTCAAAAAAGTTCAAAAAATGACCATTTTTGGTGATTTTTGGGAGATGGATCTCTCCAAAAACATAAGGAGATCATTCTGGAACTAATTACAGCATGATAAGCATTCTTTTTTACCTTTCCAGCAAGCGATTAGACCTATGAATTGATGGCTGGTGGCTTATGCACCATCTCCATAAAGTTTGAAGCTATTTTGACTTCTACAAATCAAGAAATTTTCGTTCTCAACCTATACTGCATCTTAGAATCTTTATGAATGCTTCATGGAAGTCTAATTGATGGTTAAGACGGTTGGTAGCATCAATTTTGAGCTTGGGGAGGTGTTTGCACGTTTTTTGATCATTTGGTCTACAAAAGTGCACCCTACTACAGTTAAATCAGTATTAATGGCTGACAAATTTCGTAAAACTGAAGTTTACGTAAAAAATTTCGTAATGACATTTGTGACTGATGTAGTGTGCTTTGCATGCCAGTTTGACATTGGGTTAGTAATATTAGAAATCGGACATTGTTTCGATTTTTTCGATTTTGATTGGCTTTTATACTTGCAGTATTTTCGTCAGAATTTTTGAATTACATAAAATAAAGCAAAATTTGAGTTTTTTGAAAAAAAAAATTGAAAAAAAATTCAAAATTTCGGTCATTTTTTTGTTATCTATGGAATCAATTTAGATTAGTGAATTGATTAAACTGAGTTTATCAGTCAAAATTGATCATGCTGTTTTCACTAAGTCTAAATTAAATCCCAGTGATAGATAAGTTAAAATTGACAGAAGCAATCGCAATGAACTACCGACAGTTTTTACTGTGCTGTCATTTTTTTAACTTTGGAGTTAGGAACTCCTAGATTGAAGGTTAAAATTTGAATTTTTTTTCTTTTTTGTTGAATTTCAATTTGATAAAAATTGGAAATGTGGGGTATTTTGGAAAATTTTGAGGTTTAATCTAGATCCGAATGTGGTATCTCATTATTTACAAAATCAGAGGCCCTCAAATCTATTTCTCGCTTTCTTAATTAATCCTTTACTTCCTAGTAATTTCTCAAATATAGGACATCAGACTGATCTATATGATTCTCTCCAGCATGAAGTTATTCTTCTAAAAGGCTATTATGTCATATAAATTACTACTATGGTGTGAATAGACTTGGAATTCAGATAAATTCTAAGGTTAAAATGTTTCAATTTCTTAAACCTAGAATATCTCTATCGCATAAATGGATTTCGATGGAATAGTAGTTTCTATCACTGAGACTGAAATTATCTGAAGGAGAAGTCATGTATGTAATAATGTGAATCTTTTAGTGGAAGCACTTATTACTGATTTTTCTTGGATTTAGATATTTTCATATATCATCTTTCCAATTAACTTTTGTTGAAATTTATAATTTCTTTAAAAGGAGGGGTGAAGTGGTGTAATAAAATTCTATTTGGGAATGTGTTGGTTGCGTAGTTTTCAGAAAAGAACCAAATGGGATATAGAAATGAGATTATATCTGAAAGGAATTTCGGATAGATTCAGAGTAAGATGCCTAAATGAAACTTTTCGAATATGAGAAATTCTCTAGGAATTGTGTGGACAATCTGGAACTAGAACATGTTTGATATTTGAATCATTATCTATAAGTAGTACAATGAAAGGTCAAAGGTTACTAATTTCATTTTGATTGGAATAGAAGTAAGTTTGATCAGAATTTAAGTCTAAGAGTTCTGTATTAGATCAGCCTAATCTTAGTTTGAGTACTAGTGTTAGGGCCATTTTTTACGGGGTTGTTGGTCCAACCAAAACATCCTAAACGGGTCAAGGAGTCCCACCTCTAATGGCGGTTCGGCCCTATGTGAGCAACAGAGGATTTGCCACTTCCAACCTTGATGGCCCTCTGCAACAGGGTTCTAGTTCGCTGGCAGGCTATCAGAGGTTGATTTTTGACTGTAATCGGCCATCGAAAATCCACAATCGACTGGTACTGGCTGCAGGTGGCTGCAGACAGATTGTAGAAGTCTGATTTTTTCACAAGCAAGCAGGTGCAGGTCCACAACGAGCCACAAACAAGTAGGACAGGTCAAAAATCCACAAGCAGACTTGACAGAGAGTCGCAGACAGAGATTTAGGACAACAAGTAGGGCAACTGGCTGCAGACAGGCCTGGAACAAGCTGCAGACAGGTGGTACAGGACCGCAGACAGGGCCACAGTAGGTCGCAGCAGACAGTAGGCAGAGCTAGCGGGCAGATCGTAGAGCCAGCAGGGCAGCGATGAGCTGCAGGTAGCCAACGCCTTCCAGAGATCCGCAGCAAGGTGGCGAACAGAGGAACAGACAGCGCGGGCCACAGAGGGAGGTAGGCAGGCTGTAGGCAAACACACAGGCATTTACCAAGCTGTGGGCAGCGAACTAGAGATGCAATCAATTGTTACGGATCACAAAGGATGCAATTGCAAGGCCAGCGATGGAGCACCAGGTCCATCGAGTTGTAGACAGCACCACTACGCTCCAAATCCTCTTAGGAATGTAGTGTAGGAATCACACTTGTCGTAGGATCAACCTTCTTGTGAGAGCATGGTTGTTGCAACAAAGAGACTCTGACTATTTGCTAAGTTGATCACTACTAAACGAAATTTCGAACAACATCAATTGTACTTGCAATTAACCAGTCATGTAATTACTCCCAACCAATTGGAACGAAAATTAACTCTCAAATATTACTTCACAAACAAGTAATTGCAACCCGAAACTCTCCTACTAGCATTCAACCAAGCAAAGCCAATCACCTCTCACTTAGATCAATCAACCTTTAATAAATGAGCTTCAATTACAAAGGCGAGTACTAAACCTTCTTTACGTTGCAAACCTCCAACTCTCAACACATCCTATCATCCGACAAGGTAGTAATGCCATCACCTCACAAAGTAGCTCAAGAACAAAACATCTAACAATCAACTTTCAAACAACTACTTCCAGCCAATCATTCAACCAACTCTTGAATACAACCACTGAAACCCCTTCACTCACTCAATCATTTGCAAAACCCTAGCATAACCAACCAATCAATCAAGAGGGCAAGCCTCCCAACATCCCACAACCAATCTCAATCAAGCATTCCACCTTTGAAGCAAACTAGCATGGGAACACTACAAGACAAACATTCTCACAAATCTCTCCACTCATATGAGGCAAGACAACAAGGATCCAAAAATACTAACTCACAAAAGTACTGACTTCCAGAAGCTCTAACATCCAAATACTCTAACATTAAATACAAAGAGTTGGCTCCTTTTTATAGGAAATCCCAAGTGTCCCCCTTCCAAATGAGGCTTTGCCAATTTTTATGCCCTTCAAGCCCTCTTTGCCATTTGTCCTCAACCCATTTGATAGTACACCTAGTGGCCTCCATAAGAGAGTGGGGGAGTGGTGCATTCAAGGCTCTCTTCCAAAACTAGCCAAGATGCCATTTTTGTCAAAGGCTAGGGAGGCCATTCAAGTTTCTCCTTTTGTACACTATAGAAGCCCAAAATGTCAATGGCTAGTGGGTGTACCTCCCAATTTTTATAGCCTCAGTTGTTTTGGCATTTATTATCCAAATTTTGGGTGAGGCCTTTTTTCAACCCCTATTTTTAGTAGGCAGCCTTCATTTTTCTTTGGGTACCTGTGTTTTTGGCCTTTTTTCGATTTTTCAAGGGTCGTGTGCCTACTACTCATTTGTCTGGATTTTTGGCCTGTTCGGTAACCACTTGGCCCACACATTTCGTTATCTGTCCGTAAATTGCCCAAACTTGCCGTTACGGTTTTTGTGACTCTTTGACACTGAATCCATATTTCCCGGTCCCGTTTTTACCCGAAACTTTTCTTTCTCGATTTTCTCTTCTGCGGTTGACTTTTTCGGCATTCATGACTAGGGCTCCCACGACAACACGGTTCCCTGAAAAATACACTGAGTGATCATATATTAGTAAAAAAAGGACTCTATACATGGTGAGATTTTAGCATGGTCATACCGGCTATTTTTTCACAACTGGCCATTTTTTTGAAAAGCCGTAAAATATTTACCGGCCATTTCTAAGGCCTCAAAATTTGCTCTAGCCTCATTTAGGGCAGACTGGGACCCATTCTAGGTGGACTGGCACTTTTAGCTCGGTCTTACAAAACTTGACCACAAAATACTTTTGACGGTTTTTTCAAAAGTCAGTTTCTTACTTTTAAACTGTGTCTAGCCACTTTAGGACGGGCTGGGACCCAGACCTAAGGCAAATTTGTGCCGATTTTTCTCTAATAATCGGGCTTTACATGCCTGTCTTTTTAATTATTGCGAACTTAAACTTCAATATTAGCCTGATTTTCCGTGCTGAAGCAAGAGCTATTCGCAATGCTGACGCTCGTTCTACTGCCAAATTTCTCTACGAACAAGTTATAGTTCATTTCAGATGTCCTCTACAGCTTATCAGTGATAGGGGTACACATTTCCTTAACTCTGTCATAGCAAATCTTATTTTCAAATTGTTTGTGGTACATCACAAAAGTTTCCCATATTATCCACGCTACAATGGCTAGGCAGAATCCACCAATAAAATCCTATGTGCAATTCTCACCAAAACCGTTGAATCCAGCCGATCTGATTGGGAACTCAAACTTCATGCTGCTCTCTGGGCTTATCGTACCACCCCGAAGCGAGTTACAGGCTTAACCCCTTTCCAGCTCACATATGGTCAAGAAGCCGTTATGCCTCTAAATTTCATATCCCCTCCCTTCGAGTAGCCTATAACCTTTAGCTTGATACTCACCAGAACCTAGCAAACAAGTTATTCCATCTGGAGCAACTCTGTGAAACATGACGAATCAGCATCCATGATCAAAAAGTCCACAAACGATGACAAAAAACATGGCATTATCAATCATTGAAACTTAGAAACTTCCAGGTTGGAGATAAATCCTGCTATACCAGGCCAAAGCCTTCAAAGGCAAAATGAAATTTTTTGGCCAAGGACCTTACGTCATTAAAAAAATCTTTGCCTTTGAATATGTACAACTCCAAGCCCTTCAAGGCAATATCCTCGACACTGTGGTCAATGGGAGCCAACTGAGAAAGTACAATGAACCCTGTTTTTATCTTGATATGTATTAGTTATTTTCTTTCCTTCTGTTGTTCTTTTTTTTTATTGCTTGCATGCCATTTTCGACAACATTTTTGCTGTGCTTTCTTGTTCAAACCATCAAGACATATCAAATCAGGTACACCAACAGTCTTCTATGAGAAAACCACAAAAGTCATTAGTTTCAGAAGAAATTTTTTCACAATATCTCAGATAGAATTCGTCTGACCCCTTTTCTACAGAGCATGATTCATTTTTGGCCTCCGCGAATTCTATTTCAGATAAAAAAAAATGTCTAAAATAGAAAAATGTAGTTTTATTCATCAAATATCCATCATCAGAATTTGCAGACAATTCGCTGGAGTTCAAAATGATTGCCACGATTTCTCTATCATCTCTGTGAATTCTGATCAGACACAGTTTGGCAGTATCAGTCGATTTTTCTCTTTTGGCATAAAAAAACTCGCTTACAAGAATCCGTAGACCCTCAAAACGTTGCCTTGACACTGAGGATAATTTCTGAGTGAAGTTGCAAATTCTTGTCAAAAAAAGTCTATATAGTCCTCCACCCTTCTCTTACAGGTTTTTGGGATCGAGGGTTACCTCCAATCGCCCTTGATATCAATAAACCCTTGCGAATGCAAGACGACCATATCAACGTAGCAAGACTCTATTATCGCGCTGCACTCACTTCCGCCCTGCACGTTGATATGGTGGAGCTATGGAAAATCCATAACTTTTTACAGGGTATGCTCCATTATTACAAACCCATGCCTTTCCTGAACAAATTACGATGGCAAATGATGGAGGGCATCGGCACTCCCGACAACAACAGTCTTGCCTCCAAGAAGCACAAAAGATCCAGGACGAAAAGGCGTCGATTGGTGTGAGACCACAAATCCAATAAGGAGGGGGATAATGTTAGCAACTGTGTTAACACAGAGAAAATAAAAAAAGAAATAAATAAAACACCATGGCATGTGTTTTGTAAGTCCACGTATGAGTATCTGTCAATAAACTTCAACCGTGGCATGTGTTTTGTAAGTCCATGAGTAGAAACTTAAATAATAATAAAATAGCTTAAGATTAGAAATATTTTATCTTAAGTTTTCCTAAGTTAAGGAACTTTGAAGTTCTAAATCCTAAACTAGAAGTTCTACAAAGGCTAGAAACAGATTAGTCCCATAAGTTAGTAGACACTTATGGAAGACCCTCCTTGCCATAAAAGGAGAGGTATTTGCATTGTAAACAACACTTTGTGATTAAGGCAAAATTACTATTGTGATTATCTTGCATTTCATTGTGTTCCCATTGGAAGGTGCATAGCTTGAGGGAAGGTGCACGGGCCTCCTCTTGCCTTCTTTCATTGGCCTTTAATTGTCACATGGTTTTAATTGTTTATTGCTTAGTTTAGCAGCGATTCTTATTATCTCCCTTTGGGTGTTACGTAGGATTTAGCAATCTCGCTAGTTGGGTTTTGCCTTAGCAAGGAATTTTATTGTTGTAATTACTTAGGTTTATTTATGTTTTGGGCACTAGTTGGGTAAGCCTTAGTGCTCTCATTCCTGTTGATTCTTTCCGTATTTCCGTTGAAGCTTGTTGTAGAAACTTAAAAAGTGGATGAATCTCTACTACACCGTAAGTAGATCTAGCCACCGCACACACAAGAAATACTTCCAACAGTTAGTTATGCCACGTCATATTAGATGTGACCCAAAAGTAACTAATATCCTTGTGAGGCCCAAAACACACTAAATGGAGTTTAGACAAGGTATGAGACAATGTATGCATGTGTAGAGTTATCAATAGCAATTCTATGAATAGGTGGTCCATGCTTAGGACTCTATTCTAGGGGAATCTATGTATAGGGAACTTAGGGCTATGCATGGCTATGTGTCCAGGTTGCTTTTGGCTCTATATATTGAGGCCAAACTCGCTCTACTCCTCATTGTGATCATGGATTCATTGCCAAGGTTTCACTCTACATTCATGATTTTTATTCCTTGGCTTGGGGGTGAAGCTTCTAGAGTTGATTGGTTGCTTCTACTTGGTTGGGTGGTTGCTCCATAGTGTGTTTTCCATAGTGTGTTATCTTGTAAGCAGGATCTTAGGGAGCTTCCCTTATAATTCTCCTTCTTACTAATTGACTAATCGGTTTTAATCTTCATCCATTGTTTATTCAGTTCTACGGATTTTCCCGTGTTTTTACACAGTCTACAGAAATACACGGAGTTTGACAACAATGTCACCTTTTTCGCATTTTTCAAAATGCCTCAAATGTTAAGAAAATGACTTTGACAAAGTGTGGGGCTTCTCTAAATGAAATTTAAGAACACTATCAGGTTTTTCACAAAAAATCGACACTGTCATTTTTTTGCGACACTGTCGCCTGTGACAGTTTTGGTTCATTTATGTAGAGTGACAATTTTGGTTCATTTATGCAAACAGACTATTTACGGCCAATTTCCACCACTTATCAGCAATCAATGACAAGGAACTGGATGAATGCCAGCGGATACCAGCCAACTGGCAATCGCATTTGACGACCTAATTGCTTAGTATATATAGTTGTTCATATTCATACATCTCATTATCAAAGAAGAAGAAGTTCAGCAAGCATTTGAATAGTTAGCTCTCTCTCTCTCTCTCTCTCTCTCTCTCTCTCTCTCTCTCTCTCTCTCTCTCTCTCTCTCTCTCTCTCTCTCTCTCTCTCTCTCTCTCTCTCTCTCTCTCCGCTTAATTCATACTTTCAGTTTAGCTGTTCAGAAATAGCTTAGAGTACGCGGCTTTGATCCGTAACTTATTGTACTCATTTACTTCTGTTTCGGTTTTATACTGAATCAATACTATCTTGTATTGCGTTCAGGTTCGTCTCAGAATGTATGCGTTTCTATAGTTCTTCGTGACTAATTATTTGTCTAGTGATTCGCGACAAATTATTTGTCTGATAATTCAATGCATTATTGTTTGGCTACGAAATCACTGTAGTACTGATGATTTCAAAGTTAGTTACTACAAGATTGAACGTGATTTCTATCACTATTATTTTGTTCAAAATTGATAGGCATAGTCATGCATAGAGAAAGAGGAAGATAGTTTATTCCGGTTGCGCACGATAAGTTTTCTTTCTTGTCGTTCGAATTCGTTTCATTCGAGTTCGTTTCTTTTTTAGTACCTTAGCTGAAATAGATTTTTAGGGAACTGAAAATTCTAAGGAGGGAAGACAAGTGGACATCAGAGGTAGTAAGTGTGATCGAAAAATGTATTTTGCAGTTAGGATTTCGGTAATCCCTGTAAATAATTGCTTAATACCGATTATTAATTTCCTAGATAGAATTCATTCAGTTGAATTCATAAATGATATCTTTGTAACCATTGAAGTTATCCGTAGTTTTGGATGTCAATTGTGATGTTAGAAGTGGAATCTAATATATGGATTACATTGGATCTGTTAGTTGACATAAGCTTGTCCCTCGATTTGATGCATCAGTAGGGGTTTGAAGCTTATTATTAACCAGAAAGGATCAGGATGTAATATTTAACCATGTTAATTCTTCTGCTTAAATCACAAGATCAGATGTGGATTTATGGTATCCATCTGAATAGACATGCCAATCGTCCGAATAAATGGATTCTCCAGTGTTTGAAAACAAGAGATAATATCCTACAGTGATTATATGACAACTAGATGATCAGTGGATCTCTAGAATATCAAATAAGGCGGTTAAGGATTTCTGGAAAGAAAAGTTGATGGTATGGGACATTAGTAATTTTAAAAAGAAAATTCTAGAACTATAAAGATCTGATGAACAATGGTATGTTTTAGTACCAAGTCGCGATATGGGAAAGAAAAAAACCATTCGATCAAATGTGGGGTATTTTGAAAAATTTTGAGGTTTAATCTAGATCCTAATGTGGTATTTCATTATTTACGAAATCAGAGGCCCTCAAATCTATTTCTCACTTTTTTAATTAATCCTTTACTTCTTAGTGATTTCTCAAATATAGGATATCAGACTGATTTATATGATTCTCTGCAGCATGAAGTTATTCATCTGAAAGACTGTTATGTCATATAAATTACTACTACGGTGTGAATAGACTTGGAATTCAGATAAATTCTAAGATTAAAATTTTTCAATTTCTTGGACCTAGAATATTTTTGTTGCATAAATGAATTTCAATGGAATAGTAGTTTCTATCACTCAGAGTGAGAAGTCCTGTTTGTGATGAAGTGAATCTTTAAGTGAAAGCACTTATTACTGATTTTCTTGGATTTGGATATTTTCATATATCATCTTTTCAGTTAACTTTCATTGAAATTTATAATTTTTTTTAAAAGGAGGGGTGAAGTGATGGAATAAAATTCTAGTTGAGAATCTGTTGGTTGCATAATTTTTGGAAAAGAACCAATTGTGGTATAAAAATGAGATTTTTCTAGAAGTAATTTCGGATAGATTCAGAGTAAGATGCCTAACTAGAACTTTTCGAATAAGAGAAATTCTCTAGGGATTGTGTGGACAATCTGGAACAAGTTTGGAATTTGAATCATTATCTATAAGTGGACAGTAAAAGGTCAAAGGTTACTAATTCCATTTTGATTGGAATAGAAGTAAGTTTGATCAGAATTTAAGTCTGAGAGTTGTATATTGGGTCAATCTAATCCTAGCTAGAGAGGGGTTGATTAGTGAAAGAAATTATGTAATTAGAGGTAAGTGGGATTGGAAAACTGTTGAGAGTGAATGTTATTCGTCTTAGAGATTTTCCAAATATGTTATTTACTCATGAGAAATAGAAAATATTTTGTAGCTGTGTTACAAGATCTTAGTGAGATATGTGAGTAACATATGTGGGTTCTGGAGGAATCTGCTAGGTAAGAATGTGTTTATGTACTAGGTCATAGTGAGATTATTCTCATATGTGCACAATTAATCTTGTATGAATCTACTATGTAATCCTAGTTACTAAGGTTATTTGGTGCACTTAACCTAGTCGGCGAACATAAGCATATGATCAAGTATTGTTTTGACATATGCTTGCAGAGTTAACAAATCTTTGTATGGAAGATTTATGGATTAACGTATAAATGATTTGGGTAAGGATCTAAATGTGGTGTTATACTAGTATAATTGAATTCTTCACCTAGACATTTGAGATTTTTGAATCATTGGCAATTAACTTGAGTAGTTGATTACTCCAGGATGAAGTTAATTGGTAAAACGATCAGTGTGATGTGGTTTCACCAGAAACTGATGTTTTTGAATTATATGGCTTGTAAGACGCATGGTTGGTGAATCATTTGGGTTCATCAGTTAAAATTGTGTGCATTGGATATACAGTATTCTTGGAATAGAGTATTCCTTATTTAAGGAAGGGACTTAGCTCATTAGTGATTGTATCCCAGAGAGCTCAATTGGAAAACAAATAATAATGAATCCAAGAATAATGATTGAATTGATTTTCAGCAGGACTTTGGGTATCTAGATGTGATTCTGGATTGTTATCTAAAGTTTTGTAGTTGAAGATGATTGTCATTTTGGTATGCATTTAGTCTTTAGTTACCGGTTGTTTATAGAACTTGATCTTGCACTTCAGTTAAAGAATCATGTTTTGAAAGTATTTCTAAATTCAGTATCTTCTTAATGGAAAATTTTTTGGAATGTCTCTTACTTTTCTTGAGTTATGTTAGACATATACTCCAGTATCCTGTAAATGATTAAGTATGATTTGAATTTCAGGGAATTATGATTGATGAATTATATGAAAACAAATATTTATGGTTGACGAATCATAAATAGATACTTAATTATTGTCAAGGGATTATAAGAAATTGTAATGATTCTTAAGTGTGATGATTAATTTTTGATCTATTATTTGAGTAAGAATTTTGATTGTGTTTTGAATCTCTCTACTGGCAGTATTTTATCTGAGAACCTATGGATCCCACAGACATTCTCACAAGATAAGTATTTTATTTGTGGAGAATTTAATTTATCTAGTGGATGTTACTATTAAGATGAATGAATGTTATTTTCTTGCATTTGGTGCTAGAAACAGGAGCATTTAACTCAAAAGAATATCTGGGGTAATTAGAGTTGAGTTTAATCATTCTATATCTTAATGATTCTCCTAGAGATTCTAGCTAAATGAATTATCATATCTTAGAATTTGGATTATCAAGATATTTGTAACATCTCTAGTGTACTTTTCAAACCAAAGTTTGTACTCCAAAGTAGATATTAACGATTGAAAATAGGTTTTTTTCTAAGTACTTGTTTGATATGGAAGTCAGACCAAGAATAATAATTTCCTCGGTTAATATTGAAAGTTAAAGAAATTGTTCCTATTATTCTTTCCCGTTTAGAGAGCTTCTAAGGATAGAAGCAGTTTAAGGAGGGAAGAATGTTATGTCCATGGCCAGTAAGTAGGATTCAGTATACTCCTAGTCTTGTATACATGGTACTCCGGTAAATCAAGTTGTTAGTTATGCTACGTCATACTGGATGTGACCCGAGAGTAACTAATATCTTTGTGAGGCCCAGAACACACTAAATGGAGTTTAGACAAAGTATGAGACAATGTATGCATGTGTGGAGTTATCAATAGCAATTCTATGAATAGTTGGTCCATGCTTAGGACTCTATTTTAGGTGAATCTATGTATAGGAAATTTAGGACTATGCATGGCTATGTGCCCAGGTTGCTTTTGGCTCTATATATTGAGGCCAAACTCACCTTACTCCTCATTGTGATCATTGATTCATTTCCAAGGTTTCACTCTACCTTCATGCTTCTTATTCCTTGGCTTGGGGGTGAAGCTTCTAGAGTTGATTTGTTGCTTCTACTTGGTTGGGTGGTTGCTCCATGATGTATTTTCCATTGTGTCTTATCTTGTAAGCAGGATCTTAGGGAGCTTCCCTTATAGTAGAACACAAGATATGACAGCAGATATTTTTACCAAAGCATTAAGTTTAGATACAGACAGAAGATTCTGTGTAGAACTAAGTTTGAAGGTCAAGGCATTCAAGGATTCAGATTAAGGGGGAGTGTTGGATTATTCTCCTTCGTACTAATCGACTAATCGGTTTTAATTTTCATCCATTATTTATCGAGTCTTACGGATTCTCCTGTGTCTTTACACAGTCTATAGATTTACAAGTGTTTTTACACAGTCTGCAGAAATACACGGAGTTTGACAACAATGTCGTCTTTTTCGCATTTTTTGCCTGTCAAGATTTGTGAGTAAATATGCAAAGTCATATTTTTTCAATTTTTCAAAGTGACTCAAATGTTAAGGAAATGACTCTAGAAAAGTGTGGGGCTATCCTAAATGAGATTTAAGGACACTGTCAAGTTTTTTTGCCAAAAGCCGACACTGTCACTTTTCTGCCACACTGTCGCTTGTGGCAATTTTGGTTCATTTATGCAAACAGACTGTTTACGGCCAATTTCCACCGCTTGTCAGCAATCAATGACAAGGAATTGGATGAATGCCAATGGATACAAGCCAATTGGCAATTGCATTTGACGATCTAATTACTTAGTATATATAGTTGTTCATATTCATACATCTCATTATCAAAGAAGAAGAAGTTCAGCAATCATTTAAATAGTGAGCTCTCTCTCTCTCTGAAGCCTGCGAGCTTGAACACTCCTGAGCATTCTAGCTCATTTTTTAGAGTTGTTTAGAGATTGCTATTGCACTTACTGCTTATCTGCATTGCGCTTAATTCAGACTTTCATTTTAGCTGTTCAGAAATAGCTTAGAGTTCGTGGCTTGGATCCGCAAGTTATTGTACTCATTTACTTCTGTTTCGTTTTTATACTGAATCAATACTATCTTTTATTGCGTTCAGGTTCGTCTCAGAATGTATGCATTTCTGTAGTTTTTCATGACTAATTATTTGTCTAGTGATTCACGACAAATTATTTGTCTGATAATTTAATGCATTATTGTTTGGCTACGTAATCACTGTAGTACTGATGATCTCAAAGTTAGTTACTGTAAGATCGAACGTGATTTCTATCACTTTTGTTTTGTTCAAAATTGATAGACGTAGTCATGCATAGAGAAATGGATAGATAGTATATTCTGTTGAGCACGATAAGTTTTCTTTCTTGTCATTCGAGTTTGTTTCTTTTCGAATTCGACCTATCTTTAACATACCTCTTTCCAACAGAAGGCACAAGAGAGCAAACAAAGCAACATCGCACATCAGGAGGAGGAGGAGGAGGATGAAGAAGAGTCCTCTTTCATGGATTCCAACAAATCTCCATCATCCAAGAGCAACACCAATGATTCTTGGTGGATTGATAGTGGGGCTAGTTTCCACATGACATATCAAAAGGACATTTTTTCCACTTTACTTTCTTACAATGAAGTACATAGTTTTATCTATACTGCAAGTAGTCAAGAATGTAAGATAAGTGGAATAGGAACCATTCCATTTTATGTTGGATCATCCAAAAGGATGAATCTTGAAAATGTTCTTTATGTTCCTAAGTTAACTAAGAATCTGCTTAGTGTCGGCCGATTAATGGATAATGGCCTTGATGTACAATTTAAGCATGAAGTTTGTTCCATCCTTAGAAATGATGAATGTATAGCCAAAGGCTTTAAGCAAGGTAGATTGTTTAAGCTTGATGCTAATATTGCATTGGAGAGTATTAACTTGGCAAAGGTGGAGATATCAAAGGTGGAACTATGGCACAAAAGGTTGGGCCACCCCAACTTCAAAGCCATGGAATCTATGTGTGACTCCGCCTCCCCAAGCTTTTGTCAAAGTGTGGGAAGATATGTGAAGCATGTAGCCTCTCAAAGGCTCACAAACAACCCTTCTCAAAATCGACATCAAGATCAAGCTCTCCTCTTGAACTCAACCGTTCGGATGTTCATAGCTTTTCACATGAGTCTAATGGTGGTGCCAAGTATTATGTAATCTTCGATGATGACTATTCTAGATATTGCTGAATGTAAAAAATCAATGGTGTTTGATTATTTTGTAAAGTTCAAGAATTTGGTAGAAAACCAAACTTAGTACCAAGATTAAGGTATGAAGGAGTGATAATGGAGGTGAATAAGGGAGTTGTCATGTCCATACACCCCTCAACAAAATGGAGTGAGTGTGAGGAGAAATAGATCTCTTTGTGAGTGTGCTAAGGCCTTACGGCTAGATGCTTCTCTATCCAAACATCACTAGCAAGGTGATAGTGAGTAGGGATGTTATTTTTTATGAAGGACATGCTTGTGATTTGGATGATAATGCTACTAGTCATCTTGATGCCAAGGATCATATTGCTAGGATGGAGGAGGAGCTTCCAAGTGAAGAAGAACTTGAGGATCCACCTAAAGATGCAAGAACTCCAAGAACTCCAAGATAATATACAAGGGCAAGGACCGAGTCATTGAGGCTCAACTATGATGGTCAAGGTGATCAAAGGGAAGGCTCATCATCTTTCACATCTTACACCTTTCTTACTCCAATGTTAGATGAGCCAACATGCTATGAAGATGCTTGTAAATCTAAGAGTTGGATGGATGCTATGCAAGTAGAGTATGATGCTCTCATTGAGAATACTTAAGATCTTGTGAATCTTCCTCAAGGGAAGAAACCACTTGATTTTAAGTGGGTAGATTGAAGTATAATCAAGATCAATAAGTAAGCATAAATCTAGGCTTGTAGCCAAAGGATTTTTACAAACTAAAGGCATTGATTATGATGAGACTTTTGCTCCTGTGGCTAAGCTTGTTACTATCAGGTTGATCATTAGTCTTGCTACAACCTTCAATTGGGAGCTATTCCAACTTGATTTGACAAATGATTTCCTCAATGATTATTTGGAGGAAGAGATCTACATGAGGCAATCCGAGGGCTTCATCAAGGAAAAGCATGAAGAAAAGGTGTGTTTCTTGAAGAAGAGCCTTTATGGGCTCAAACAAGCACCTAGAGCATGGTACTCTAGGCTAAACTCTTTTCTCATTTCCATAAATTTTGTAATGAGTGCTTATGATCCATCATTGTACATAAAATTTCATGATGGCAAGATCATTATTCTTGTTTTGTATGTAGATGACATTATCTTGAGTGGTAATGATCTAGATGGAATTAAATATTGTAAAAATGCTTTGGCAAAAGAGTTTAAGATGGTAGATCTCGGCCTATTAAGCTTCATTCTTGGAATAGAGGTTATTAAAGGATGTGATTTTAGCTTTATTATCAATCTAAATATGCTACATCCATCCTAGATAGATTTGGAATGAAGAATTGTAAAGGCATTGAGACACCAATGGAGCAACATGTAAAAGCATCTATTGATGGTGATGAAGCATCCTTTGAGGACATCACATTATATAGAAGGCTTATTGGCTCCTTGATTTATTTAACTATAACTAGACCTGATCTTAGTTATAGTGTTGGAAAGTTAAGCCAATTCATGCAAAGTCATCTAGTTTCACATTGGAAGATGGCCAAAAGAGTTCTTAGATACATTTCATCTACTAGAAATTTTGGCATTTTGTATAGAGGGACTAATCTTGGCTTAAGAGCCTATAGTGACTCAGGTTTTGTAGGTGACAAAGTGGATAGAAGATCAACAAGTGCTTTTGCCACCTTTCTATGTGATGGAGTAGTATCATGGCTTTCCAAAAACCAAGATACCATTGCCTTATCTTCCACAGAATCCAACTACAAGGCTTTGACATCAACATGCAAGGAGGTCTTAAGGCTCAAAAGGCTATTGGTCGAGCTTCATGTCATGGAGAAGGAGATCCCTATCATCTATTGTGACAACCAATCAGCCCAATCACTTGCAACTAATCCTACGTTCCATGCAAAGAGCAAACCCATCGAGATTGCTCATCATTTCGTGAGGGAGAAAGTGCAAGCCAAAGAGATCAAGCTCCAACACGTGTCATCATCAAGTTGCTTGGCTGATTTTTTACTTGTCAATCCACACCTAATGTAGGTTACCACAAGTAAAGAGGAGTGGTTGTGTCCATTTAGTAGTGATTCCTACTTTGTAGGATCTAGACCTTGATTTATGATGAGATTTGTACCTACCATGCACTACCAAGCATGACTCTTGGATCTAGGCTAGAGTTTTCACTTTAGGGCAAGAAAGTTGAGTCTACTTCCTTATTACATGCTGGATTTTCACCTAACTTTGCAAAGGAAGTGTCTTTTACTATGTATTTCCATTCTCCATAGTGAGGAGATGGCCATGAATACCTACCAAAAGGGGGTCTAAACCAGTTGGTTCTCATTACAAGCTTAAATATATGATGGATTGCGTCTGTTTTGAGTGATCATGCATCCAATTTGGATAGGTGAGCATTAGACACCATCATGTTGAGATTTTGCTCGTTGAAGAAGGCCAAAAATGCATTTTTTGCATGATCTGAACTTATGATTGCTTGCTAGACCTGTTAGAAACTTTTATGACTCTGTAATGACCTAAGTAGAGTGCTTGTAACCTCTGATTGGATGCTTATTGGGCTGGAGTTGAATTTTTGATGATACCACCTACAAAAAGTGTGCCCTCCTACCTAATTTTTTGTCATTTCTAGCTCACACGTGTGAAGCCTAGGTGGTAGGGTGATGTGGCAAGTGCTTTGTAGAGCCACTCTCCCTCCGTACTATGCTTTGCAATGACCAATTTGGTGTCCTGTAGAGAAAGTTATGGCTATCGGAAGTTTAGCAATTTTTGAACTAAAATTTGCAAAAATTTTGAAATGTTCTGATGCATGCATGCTTGTATCTCAGTGTAGCCATTGTCTGTTGATGAAAATATATGGATAGACTTGTATGCATGCTTGGATGCATGTTTCATGTGTAATCAGTAGATTGATCAGAAGATTTCTTGCATGAAGCTATTTTTGGCAATTTTAGATCAAAAACCGAATTTCCTAGTGGCTAGGCTAATTTCAAGATTTTATTCATTTTTTCGAAAAAGTCAGCATGTCAAACTTGTTGCATGCAGGATGTTTCAAAATGATTTTGATATGTGACAGTGCTTGTGACTTTGATAAATCGATCTTCTTAATCGATTTTAACAGTTGGTCCATTCTGAATGGATTTTGAAAATCCCAGGGTTAATTTTCCAGTTTCCTTACAATTTACGTAAAAATTGATTTTTATATTGAAATCACTGTATGTCATATTGGTTGCTGGATGTTTCGAAATCCTTCCAATATATGATGGTAACTGTGAAATTGACAAGTCGATGTTTGATCGATTTTCACAGTTTAGGTCCATATTGAATGGAATTTGAAAATCCCAATTTACGTAAGATTTGAAGAAACCATGGACGTTTTGATTTGTTCAAATTTATTAGTTATTGATCAAACATGAAATGACTTATAAAGTGAATGAACTTAATATGATGGAATTGGTCAGTTCTTTAAGGTCAATGTACCCTTCACTTTTAGTTGAAGATTTTGTAAATTTGTCAATTAAGGAACATTTCTTGTTTTAGGGATCAATATGGACCAAGAATAATGTAAATCTAGTGGAACAGTTTCTATGCTAATCCATAAGGGGATTTGCCAAGAATTAAGTGCAGCACTTCATGAATGAATCGAAAACTATTGGGTTGATTAGTGTTAAAGTTACTAATACCAAATTGAGTTTTTTTCCTAGTACAAATTTGGGTTGTTAACCTGAATCTTTTTTGGAAGGGGGGGAAAGAGTAGAAGTCTGAGATGTAGTTGATTGGTAGTCTTAGTGATTCAATTATATAATCTATATTCAATTCCTGAAGTTTAACTAATTGCAAAATAGAGATAGTTCTATAAATGGATTATCAGTCTTGTTTCCCTTAGAATCATCGATTTTTCAAAATTCTAATTCACACTAGAAAAAATGAATTCCAATTCCCAGTGGCCTTAGTGATCCAATTATTTAATTTACATTCAATTCTTGAAGTTTAACTAATTGCAAGTGAGAGTAACAATTGAGAATAATTTAAGAAGACTGTCGCTGGAAATTTGAATTTCTTTTTTCCAGTTTGAATTAGAATTTCAAGAAGGGGAAAGTAGTGGCAAGACTGATAATCCATTTATGGAACTATCTCTGTTTTGCAATTTGATTTGTAACAACCAAGAGAAATTCTAACCTATAAAAGAATTAAGTTCTTTTAATCGCTTATAAAATAGATATCGGATATCTAGTACAATATGGGATTCGGTTTTGGTGAGATCCCATGTTCCTTTTGGATTAGAGAATACACTTGCAACATTCCAACTGTACTTGAACGATACATCTTGTCTCGTCCATGTCATTGTACAATGCAGAGTGGTATTCTTTGAGTTTCACTTAAGGGACATGAGGGATTTCAATTGTTAGGATTATCTCCTAGAATTGGTTGTGAATTTGATCCTATATTCTGGGTATAGGATAGCCAAATAGTCTTTTTGACTTTTGGGGCAAAACAGATCCAGATGCAAAGGATTTTTGGAAGAAAAGTTGGTGGCATGGGACATCAGTAATTCTAAAGAATTTTTTTTGGGTAGAATGATCTGTAGACCGATGGTTAGTGATTATTGTAATGGTAATACTAACAGAGTCCATTGGTTTTGTTTAAGGTATTTTGGAAATTATGAGATATAGATCGATCTCTAAATGATATCTAATTAATTACAAAATATGGAAGCCCTTAAATCTTTTTCTCTTTTATAGTAGACCTCTACTCTTTAGAAATTTCTTAATATGATTGAGATCCATATAATTCCTTCTGATGTAGAACTCTGTTTTGAAGGACTGTTATAGTTATATGAAATTGTACTTCCTTATAAATTTTTTGAATATGGCTCGGAATTTAGATTTCCAGAACCCTAACATTAATCTCTATTTGATAGTTGATTATTGAAAGATAACATTTTTGTCACTCGAGATAAGATATTCTATGATTTTGAGAAAAAAGTTTGGTTTGTAATAGTATTGGATACTCATTACTGACTTTTTCGAATATTTGATATCTTATACGTTGTCTTCTGAGAATTTTTTAATCGAAATTATGGAATTTCTTTTTAAAAGAGGGAGAAGAAAAGATAGGAATAGAATTTTTGAAGAATCTGCTAGTTGCATTGATTTTGAAATAAAAAAATCCAGTATGTTTGCAAAGGTAGAACTATTCAGTTTGAGATAGAAGAACTCTCTAAGTGATTATTTCAAATAATCTGGAACTAGAGGAGTATTGGGGCTATTGAGCTGAGATATTCACGAATATGAAAAGTAGTGGTAAAGATTAAATTAAGGTTCATTGATTATTACCAAGTACCATTTTGTTATGGATTGGATTAGTGGAATAAAGCTTTAATCTTATGTCCAAAGATGTTTGTATAAGTTAGCCTAATCTTGGTTTGTACACTAAGATTTGTTGTAGGCTGATTGGTAGAAGAAATTTTGTTAATAAGAATTATATGGTTGGAAAACTTGTGATGTGGAGTTGTTCACTTCAAAGATTTCCCAGATATGCTATTTACTCATGAGAAGTAGAGTTCTTTGGTAGTTGAGTTGCAAGATTCTCAGTGAGTTATGTGAGTAACATATGCAGATTATGGATATCTGTTAGTTGATAGCCTATGTTTATGTATAGGAACATGGTTGGATATGTTACTTATATACATCTTAATCTTGTGGATCTACTATGTGTTTCCTATGTACCGAGTCTATATCGTATACTAAACTGGTCAGTGTGCATAGACATATGAACAAGTATTGTGAGGAGCAGTTACTTGTAGTTTAATGTCTCTTTCTGTGGAAAGGATAATTTATTAACTTATTTATGATTTAGAACAAGATCTAGATGTGGTGTTATACATGTATAATGAGATCTGCACCTAGACATTTAAGATTTATGAATTGTTTACAATTGACTTGACTAATTGGATTACTCATGATTAGAAGTTAATTGGATAAATAAGCAGTGTGAAGAGAATTCACCGAGAATTGTTTATTTTGATCTATATTGCTTATAAGACACATGATTGTGAGTCATCTAGATTCATCTATGAGAATTGTGTGCATGGAATATAGACTATTCTTGATATAGAATATTTCTTGAAGGAGAAATATCCTAAGTTATTGACTATATCCTAGTGAGCTCATATTGGATGACAGAGTCTAACTAATGTCAAGGATAACCACTGAATTCAATTGGAATTCAGTAGAACTTTGTAATCTCTAGATGTGAGTCTAGGTGATTGTATAAAGTTTATGTTGTTCAAGATGATTGTTATAATAGTCTTTAATTACAAGGTTGATTGTAGAATTTGGAACTCATAATCTGGTTAAGAATCGGGTTGAAAGAATATTCTAGGAATCCAATAATTTTCCTTGTGGAAAAGATTTCAAAATGTTTCTTATATTTCCTGAGTGGTATGTTGTGCTTATACTCCAGTATTTGTCAATGATTAAATATGTTTTTGAAATCCGATAAATTATGATTGATGAATCATAAGATTCTAAATGTTTATGATTGATGGATAATAAATTGATACTTAAAGGTCATTAGATGATTATATAGAAATATGATGATTCCTAAGATAGTGAGTAATTCTTGATCAATTGTTTGAGTCAAAAATTTAGATTTGTTATTTGAACTCTAAATTTGTGTGCATGTCTAAGATTGTGTGAATCTTACTGGCATTTTCATTAGGTAATTGTTTACTTATGAGGACTTTGCTTACCTTTACTGATTGTAGTCAAAGAATGCTTGTGTATTGTTTTCCAGCCTAAAATCTCTGGTTAATTAGGGGCAGTCAAGTCTATCAAGATTGAATGGTTGCTATTTTCTAGCATGTGATACTAGAGATAGAGCACTTAACTCAAGAGAGTATCTGGGATACTCAAGATTGAGTTAAAGTCATTTTTATCTGGGGTACTCAGGATTGAGTTAAAGTCATTTTTATCTTGATGGATCTCCTAAGAGATTTTGGTGGGATAAGTTTTGTACTTTAGTTTCTGAAAAAATTCTAAGTGTATTTGTACCAAGAAGTATTTATGACCGGTCTACAAGTAATTGTGGATAGTCTTGGACTATGATTGTTTTGAATCTTTAAGTTTTGAATATTGATCTCTAATGTAAGGTGAGAACTCACCCAATGATTCATGTAAATTGAGGTTACATGAAGGTGAGGTTATTAGATTGGAGAGAATCAAACTCAATAGGGAAATTTATCTCTTAGTGTACTTCTAAAGGTTGATATAGTACTTCAGTACAAAGATATATAATTTGAAAATTATTCCATCTCTAAGTACTTATTTGATATTGAAGTCAGACTAAAGATTCATTTTCAGGGTTGGTTTGTTAGCTTTTAAACTTAATCTTCAACTATGGTCGACTGCTAACCAGTGTATCATGTAAAATTACTTTATATGATGATGACAAATCATATGAGGGCCCAGACCTATAATTGGACATATGAGCACTTGCATATGAGCATATGAGCCCAGACCTATAATTGGACATATGAGCACTTGCATGGTGTTTGATTGTTATAATGCAAGAATAGGAGATTAATAGCTAATATAGGCTGCATGGGGATCCTAAGGAAAATATTCTCTCTTTGGAGAGAGAATACTTACCATGGAAACTCGTCCATCTCCCTATTGGAAATTTAGTTTCTTGAGCCATGATTCATCTTCTCTCTTGCATTCATTCACCATGGCTTGGGAGCTAGGTCCAGGAGGAAACTCCAGGAGGGATCTAGGATTGGATGGGTGGTGCTCCACAGCTGTCTTTTTGGTTGTTTTGCAACAGGATTTAGTTAGATCTTCATAAGGTGATCTTTATACATATACAAGATAGACCTCATGTTTCAGTGACCTAATATTTGATGCCATACATGAGCATCTAAATTACTCACAAAAAGTGCATAATCATGACTCAAGATATATAAATTTCCTTCTGTGTGTAGAGAGGACTATATTTGAGACGTTCTTGTCAAGAATGATACATCAACTAGAAGTAAACAAAGCTGTATAGCCTTGATTAGTGATCTTGCTTATAGGCAATAAGTTCTTTGTTAATTCAGATACATAGAGCACATCGTCAGACTGTCTAGTGATACCATCTAAGAATTGTAGTCGAATGGAGCCTTGGCCTTCGACTTTGTGTGAGCTTGAGTCTCCAAAGAATATGTACTTTGATTCAATTCATGTGAGATGCGAGAATAGGTTCATGTGCTGAGAAGCACCTGAATCTAGATACCATTCATAGGCATCTTTACATGGTTGATCTTGTACCATCAGCGTCTTTTCATCTTCTTGGGAATTTCTGACAGAGTTAGAGCCTCCTTCTTGGTGCTATTGCATCTTCTTTTGTGCTTTATTATGCTTGAGAATCCGATAGTCCTTGATGTCGTGATTGGTTCTCTTACCATATTTGTAAAAGAGTTTGGTCTTGGCAGATTGTTGTCGATTGTGCTGTTGTCGTTGCGTTGAATCTGTCTGCTCGGCCGTTGTCTTCTCCTTGAAGTTCTTCTTCTTGGATTGTTGCTTATTGGAGTACAAGGCCATTGTCTTATTACTCGAAGTGGATAAGCTTTTTCTCTTTACTTCCTCCTGTAATAGGCTTGTTGTCAGCTTTTGGAGTGATAGCACATGATTATTGCTCAAAAGTAATACTAGATTGTCATAGGAGGGAGAAATACTAGAAAGAAGAGACATAGTAGAATCTTCTTCCGAAACTGGTGAACCTATTGCAGCTAATTGATTCAACAACTGTTTGAACTCATTTAAATAATCACTGACTGAGGTATCTCCATTCATTTTGAGGGTAAAGGCCTTCTTTTTCAGAAAGAGACGAGTCAATACATTTGATGTTTCATAAATGCTTGTTAAAATATCTCATGCTTCTTTCGAAGTGGTACTATTTGATACATGAGCTATCTGAGTATCTTTCAAACTTAAGGATACAATGGCAAGTGCTTTGCCATCCTTTGATTCCCACACGAGTAGCAGTTCTGGTTCAGCCGGTTTACGTATCCCCATAGCTCCTTTTTAATCAGTATCATCCACATTTTGAATTTCCACATGTGGAAATAATTTTTGTTTGATCAATCGGAAATCTGAGGTTAATCCTTCCATGAAGATCGAAAAATAGAGATTATACACAAATCAAATATAAACTAGCTATGAAAATATGAACCTATTTAGGTTCTTTTGATCTCAAGACTCTACTGTATCTAAACTGGCTCTAATACCAATTTGTTGGGAATATGATTGGCTCTGATACCAATCTGTTGGTGCTCTGATACCACTATGATGGTGATATGGAATAAGGATGACCATGCCGCATCAGAAATAGGAGGCCGTCCTTTCCAACAAATAAAAACAATGACGATAAATTGTAATAGGATCTAGTTTGCTAGAGAAGTGAAGAATAGAGTTGTTCTGATTTTTGTGTTGATAACGAATATCAGTGTAGGTGTGACAATAGACAACCATAAAGAATTGCAAATAGATTAGGTGTTTATGAAAGCCATGCAATTCTTCGTTACTGATATTCGTGACAGTGGAGAAAAAAAGTGAGAGGATTTAAACATTCAACATGAATGTAATATGATAGAAGAATATCAAATCTATATAGTAAATATTGTGGTAACAACGATTAGATTACAAGACAGTTGCACGCGTGATCCTACTTAGGAAAACAAATAATTTGAATAATTCAAAATACTTTTACTCTCTCTATATCTGTAATTTTGAGGAGTCAGATACTGACTTACCAGATTTTTGGTCTTGTGATCTCTCTGATCAGAACTGTTCTCTCACTTGTCTACTGTCTGTTTGTCTCTAAAGGCTCATTTTCTTATATAGTTATTTGATGATCTTGTGTTATTCTAATTTTATAATTACATGATCATTAACAATTTTGTAGTTGATCAATAGATCATTTATTCAATGGAGCATGAAGATGTAGATGGAAAATATACATTCAAATTTGTAGTATTTCACATTTCTCAAAAAAAACCTTTGGGTGTTTGAAATGTTGAGTAAAATACTTTGTCATATTCTTTGCCTGTTGAAGATTGCATATAAAACTGTAGACTGTGCAAGAAAGTGTTTATTTTTGCAAATTGTTTGTAAGAGAGTGATTTCCTTGAGTGAATTAGAGGGGAGTAGGATTAACTTCAATAGGTTCTTCACATAAGCTGATGTTGATACAATAAGTTTCCATAACAATTTGGGGAACGAAGCATGAGTTATAATGCATTTGGCAGACTCGATTAAGGTCTTGTTCTTCCTTTCTGCTAGTCCATTCGATTATGGAGAATAGGAAGCAGCAAACTACTACTCAATGCTGTTGGCTGAGCAGTAATCCTTGAAGTCGTCTAAGATGTATTCACTATTGTTGTCACTCCTAAGGGCTTTGATCTTCTTGCCTGTTTTGACTGACTGACAACAAATTTGTCGTCAAGTTCTGGACATAGAATACATTTGGTATCAGCTTCGACAATCCTTTTTGAAAATTCAGTCTACTAACAATTGTTGGATTATTCTACTACTGGAATGATTCTTTTGAATACTCTATTTTTAATCTACGTACACTTTATTATCTAGTTCTACAGTTTTATTTGTGTTTCTATACAGTCTGCAGAATGAGTTTATATGAAACTGAATAATTGTATTGGAAATTGTTTATCAGCTCTGATACCACTCTTGCTTAATACAAAATCTAGTCAAGAGAAAAAATCAATGTTAAATTATGACAGGATCTTTACCAATCTATTGATTTAGACTATTACTTAGATTGACTAGAGGAATATCTTAGTAGGTTTCAAAGACAACCATGAAGGGAGCAAAACAGTTAGACATCTATGGCAGCCATGCTTCCTGTGAGTCAGATATTTCGAATGAGTCATGGAACGAGTATTAGTACTAGGAAAGTACTTATCAAAAAGCATTCGTCAGTGCAAACACACATAAAGAAAATAGAAAATATATGTTAACTTGTTATGAATACAATGATCAGATCACAATCCTATGCCCAAGAATGGTTCACAGTAGTACCACACTATGTGTTGTAATCTTAATATGCTAGTTACATATTGAATACTATCTCTACTTCTTGAATTACTTTCACTCTCTCTAAAATCTCTGACCCTAAAGAATTAGATAGCCTGATACAAGGGAGTTCACGGAGGAACTTTGATTCATGCTACCACTGATTATTGACTCACCTTATTTATTACGTATCATCCTCTATTCGTTATTGATTTATTGTAGTAGTTGTAAAGATTACAATTGTGCGGATGTCAGTCGTGAAGTGATGCAGTTACTGCATAGTGAACGGTGACATAGTCTGCAGTGTATAGAGCAGAGGATGAGCTCCATTTTGACTAGTGATAGCCAACAATCATCGTTGACAATCGTCGAAGGTGTCGAATGAGTCGAGTCGACTTGTTTGCCCTTGAGAGAATGTCGAAGTCAGGATGACTTCAGTCGAGTTGGTGAAGTTGACGTCGATGAAGTCGAGTCAATTCTGCTCTGTTTCAAAGTTGATGTTTGCACAGACTGTTCGACTTATGCGAGTAAGACTGTTGTCTTTGTAGAGAGAGAATATAGTACGTGAGTAGGAGTGAAGATTAACTCCAACACTCCCCCTCAAGCTTAACTCCTAGGATCCTGAATGAAGCTTAATAAGTTGCATAGATTAACATGCTTTTCTCTCAACAGGGGTTTTGTTAGAATATCAGCCAATATACTATCAGTATGACAGTAACTTAATTCGACAATCTTGTTTAGAATTTTCTCTCTAAGAAAATGAAATTGAACTTCAATGTGTTTCTAGAGTAAGTTCGTGGGTTTAGAGTTGGAGCTATGCAACTTTGATTGTCGCAATGGAGTATAGTTGGTCTGAATGGAGGGAACATCAGATCCTGAAGCAATCTTTTGAGCCAGATGATTTCCTTCACTGTAGAGGTGGCTGCAATATGTTTGGACTCTATTGAAGACAAAGAAATGCATTTCTTCTTTTGACTATTCCATGAAATGGGTACTTCTGCTAAAAAGCGTAGGTATCCAGAAGTGGATTTGCATGTGTCCACATTTCCAGTCCACCAACTATTGGAATTGATTCATTTGGATAATCAATATTTAATTTGTATTCATTTCATTATTCAGTTCTATAGTTTTATACGTGTTTCTACACAGTCTGCAGAAATACTCGAGAATCGATCAACACGTGGCACCAACATATCAGAGCGACTTCGATGACACCAACATATCGGACGACTTGGATGGCTTATCAAAGTCAGACAATTATCGTTTCCACTTGTTATGAAGCTTATGACTTGCCTGAACTGTTTTACAAGTAAATTTTCGAGAAGGCCTTATTGAATGAATGACAACACATTGGCTAGCTGTCAAATGTGACTTATGACCTAAGTGTTCTTTTTTGAGTATTGCTAGTGCATACTGCTTATCAGTGGAAGTGCATCAGACAGAGGTATCAGTTGCTCAAAGATAGTTTAGAGTACGCGAGTACATCCGCTATTATTTTGTGCTCATCATCATCTGACTTTGTATATGCTAGTTATTGAATCAATTCATCTTCTTATTACGTTTAGTATTATGTCAGAATGTCAAAGGACCTTTGGCAAGAATATAATGGCTCAAATGGAAGTGTATGAACAATTTGGGGGTGGAAGAGGAGGGGGGGGGGGGGGGGGGTTGAATCACTTTGATTACGTTTAGCAAATTATATTTGTTCATAGTTGACGATTGTGACATTTACCAAAAGACAACAAGAAAAATTGAGTACTGAAGAATATTCCAATAAATCAATGGAAATAACATTCAATTTTACAATTGAAAATCCTTGTCCAAAAAAAATATTTTATTATATTTCTATTATAGAACATAGAACAAAATCTAAAATTGCATAGAATATGAGACATACTATAATCAATTTTGTTTCTCAAGCTAACTTTCAAAATTTTAATATCACATTGGAGGAACTCCCGACTCTAAAGGGCCCTTTTAAAAAATACTTATCTCTATTGTTCTTTTGATTCATCGTCCATATTGGCCCAAATCTATTTCACTAGATAGAAGCTTCCCTCCAATGAAATGATATTTAATTTCAATGTGTTTTGTGCTGACTTTGTGGAATGCCAATATCTTCTAACATTCTTTTCAACCATATTGCTTCTTGTGTGGTTGAGCATAATGCTTTTTATTTAGCTTTCGTCATAGATAAGACAATTGTCTTTGTTTCTTTCTTGACTAAGAAAAAGCACCATTACCAAGGTGAAAGATGTAACCTGTGGTGAGAGTGCTCCGGTTGAGATTTGAGGAGAGTTCTTTGGTCAAGATTTGACTGAACACTCCGGTTGAGATGTGAGCGAAATACTCCGGTTGAGAACTGATTGGAGTGCTCTTGTTGAGATGTGATGGGAGTGCTCCGGTCGAGTTTGGACTGAACACTCCGGTTGAAATTAGGACTAAAGGGTCCGGTTGAGATGTGATAGGAGTGCTCCGGTCGAGATGTGATGGGAGTGCTCCGATCGAGTTTTGACTGAACACTCCGGTTGAGATTAGGACTGAAGGGTCCGGTTGAGATGTCTTTCATCAACACAACCTAGCCAATTTGAATCAACATAGCCCTGCAATACTAGCACATCAGAAATAGCTATACTTCTTGATGGGAGAAGAAAATAGGAATCTATGGTGATTAAGTCAAAGATAAAAGATGAACTATCGAGCGCAGTAGAATGATCCTTCTACCGATGCATGACTATGCCTATCATTAATCAAACAAAGCTATTATGACAATCGTCATATTTGATCTTTAGCAACTAACTTTGAAATCATTAGCGCTAAAGTGATTTCATAGTCAAACAATTATGTATTATTGTAACTAGCATGGCACTAGTTAGACAAGCGCTACTCTTTAATGTATGCAAGAAGTGGAACTGGTTGGAACCTTAGCCCCGAGCCACTTGCACAACCATTCAAATTTACAAACTTAATTTATGTTGTAACGAACTAGCTACATTGAGTTTGAAGGTTGTGAGGCTCGTGCCCTTCAATCTTTTGCGAATTTTTGGCCTTACTTTAGACTTTAGTGATACATAAAATAGACAAAATTTCACATCACATGTATTTGATGGTAAAATGGTATAATAGCAAGAGCAAGTCATACCTCCTATAGAGATCATGGATTCAAATTTTGCCATCTCCACCTTTTGTCTTTTTCTAAATATTGAAGAGTACATCATAAATTTAGTCATTGTATTCCATCAATATAGTAGCATGTCTAAATTTATGAACTTAGTGCTAATACTAAATGATGTTATACAAATAATATGGTACCATATATACTACGTCAAAATATCAAATAATACTCACAAATTTGTATGCCATACATAGAGCATTGATATACTACTAATTTGAGTGTACAATATTCTCAAAATAATGGGTTTCGCCATTCAATTAGAGCAATTAAATGAAATATTTCATATAATAACCCTTTGTAATATATCTAGATTGAAGTAAGTATTAATGCTGAAAGGTATTAGATTTTGTCCATACCCACACCATCATGGACTAGTTGCTTATTTTAATTTTCATTCTCTAGAGATATACATGGTATTTGATTTATTCAATTTGCGGAGTTACAAGTATGGACCAAAATGTTGCTTGTCATTAGGATGAGTAGGTATAGACTTGAAAATAGCTAGACATTTTGAGTTTTGATTTAACCATTTGGTTTATGCGAAAAAGAAATGTTGTTAAACATGTTGAAATCCATTAGATCTCAAAAGTAGCTTGTGAAGATTTATTAGCCAACATGATCATATAACATCACAACAAACTCTACTCTGTATACCTATAAAACCCATTATCAAACAAGTCAACATCTTCAAGCAAATCTACATGATCTCCAAGGTGGTTGTCCTCACTTGTCATAAATTTCCTCAATGATTGGCATATGAAATTAATCAATACCAATATCATATACAAACTAATATGTTATGAAAAATGCTACTTTGAATGTACTACCATATTACTATACAATTGTATTTTTTGCAAAGTATGACACCCAAGTAGATAGCAATGGTGGAAGGATATCAATAGATACTTCAATTTTCGACTCAATTGTTAGCCATGGTCTTTATATCGTAAGCTTTAATTTGGTAAATAAACTATGACGACTACCTATTATTGAGAACTAAATGGTAAGAAGAAGGTGAAACCCACAATGAATTATTGATAGAGGGTTTTATGAACTAATGATACTTTGATGAGAACTAAACCTCAATACTACTTTTGCTAATCATCTATCATAGTTAATTTTTGCATAAGAATAATCATCATGCCATCTCTCTCCAAGCAACAAAGGTGGATCACATGGTACACCATGCAACTCAAGGCACCATTATGCAATACTTTTCACTTATTACTTGGACTTGCTATCTATTTAAAGTACATGTTTCTTGATGTAGATCCTTCTTTTGTTGTAATTTTCTCCTTTTATTTAGCTAAAAGCCACTTTGATACGATCTACCTCCCTAAGTCATTTATTGTGGATTCTAGCATATAGGGCTAGGGTTGCTTTTACTAGGTATTAGGGCATATCTGTGCCATTCTAATCCTTATGTAAAAGCATCATATCTTACGGATATCCATGTTGTCTAGAAATGTTATGTCGAAAATCCTACATTTGGATGAGGGTATGGACTACTTAAGAAAAATCGGTATAGGATTGTTAAACAAGTTTGTAATCGATATGCAATCAAAATTAGAACGTATGGTGGTAAGGTTTAAACTTGAATGTCTTTATTTATGCATACATAGAAAGTTGAATACGTACATAGAATAGAAGCATCATTAACTAAATATATGTTATTTAGCACCTTTAATAGAACTGTATTTAAGATGTATGCGATTTATATACAATCTGAAATTTGTTAAGAGAAGTCATACCTCGCTGGATGATTGTACACGTGTTTTCTTGAGAGGATGCCATGTTATTCCCACGAGTAGTTTGTTTTCTTTAAAACAAAACTGTACATAGAGTTTTTATCACAAAACATCTAACATTCTTCCTTAAGAATCAAAACCTACATAGTTATGTTCCTTTGCCGGAAAAAGTATTCAAAGATAATTGAAGTCCAACTCTTATGGCATGGGTAAGCGAAAGACATACATGTGCAAGGATTTATCGATGTGTGGTTCGAAACCGAACCTAAACAGACGAAGTAGTAGGCCGTAGTAACAATCGATGCTACATAATCACAAGATGTAGATGCTCATTTAGTGTTCAAATGCTACTAAATCATAAGTAGAAGTGCATAGCATTTGAGAATACATTGTGGTTTAGTGGAAGAGACACTACACATTGTAATGTGAGTGGTAGATTGTTGTCCACACAACTGTAACCTGCTTTGAATTGTTATAAACAAACATATTATGGATTTGTACAAAAGAATGTAGGCTTCCAATGGTCCGTCGATGTGAAAAGGAAGATAGCTTTTTTTCAATCAAGAAATAAGTATATGAGCCAATTGTCCATCGCTATAGCGGCCAACAAACATTAGTTTAATCACCATCGCTGCCTAAGTGGGCAACCAACGATGATTATGTGGTTTGCAACATTGCCTGCAGGAATTATACTTATTAAAATCAACAAAAGTGTATTGTACTCCATCATTGCCTACAGGGTATGAAAACCCGTTTTCTGAAATGAACCAAGAGGAGGATTGGTCCATCGTTGGTGGGCAGCGAGCTATTGTAGAGATTGGTGTGTATATAATAGATAACAAAAAGAGTGGTTCATCGCTGCCATCATACATACATTTGCATAATACAAACTGTTATGAACATACATATGAAATGTAGTTTGCAAATAAACATAAGCCAGAATGTAGTCAACAACGAAAGAGATGATCACTTGTCATGAAGTAGTATGAACCACTCATTATGAGATAAAAACCGAAGGAGGAAAGCTTGGTAGGGCGCACTCTCAAGAGGAGAAACCTGATGAACTCTCTTCACAAAGTGTTATGAGAAAAAGCAGTTATAACTGCATCCTAGATAGTGTTCTCTGGTGAAGCTTCATGGAAGGTGATATATTGCCTTGAGAGAGAAATAATAAATCATGTCCATTCTTTTTACTTAAGCTTAAAACCTTTGTAGAGCTTATCAGCAAAACAAGGGGGAAATTTTTGAATTGTTATAGTGTAAGTTAGGGGTGGTATTAGTGTAGGACCTTTAGATTGAAGATTCGATAATTTGTCATTGTTTGGATGTAGTATAACATAGGGAGGTTCCATTAAGTGAAGAAGCATCCATATGTGTGAGAGAGAGAGAGAGAGAGAGAGAGAGAGAGAGAGAGAGAGAGAGAGAGAGAGAGAGAGAGAGAGAGAGAACTAACTTTGAATTTGTGAAGGTATTACGCTATAACATAGGCCTATTTATTTTCTTTTTCATTTGAAGTTGCTACAAACTTTTCTTATAGTCAACATTGTTGCCTACATGTAGGTCAACAAATGAGCATAAATGTAGGATTGTGTCAAGTAGGTAAAAAAAATTGGAGAAGTACATATGTGAGCTAACCACAAAGAAAGAGACAATGGTCATAAGTAGGCAAAGACAATGCACAGAAAACTTAATGAGTACACAACATAATCAATCCTTCTTCCAAAAGCGATGAAAACTTTGCATGCTACTATTGGCCAAGAGCTTCGGTGTCTTGTGGTTGGGGAACCCAACCGATTGGGCTTGGCGATATGTCATCCCTTATACACTTGATGCATGCATAGGACAGTGCATGCAATGCACTCCCTAATTGGAACCATGTCGCACATCCCTAGTCAACCCCCCTTTTGAGTCAAAAGATTTAAGATATAACCTTTCTTTTCTATTCATCTATTTTTTTCTCTTGATTTTATTTTTGGTATATACTTTGCCATGCTTCTTATTGGCCACCTGCTTCATACCTATCTTTTAGAAAATTTACCTTTTTGGTACACTTTCTATCCTTTCTATTGAGCCTATTTTAGACCTCAATATATCTTTTGCCATACAAGATGTATCACATCCCTATCAACCCTTCTTGATGGCATATTCTATTCTCAAATTTTGTGCCACTTGTTGAACTTTTTTCATGTTATCTCCATGTGGACTGCCACTCATGTGATATATTCCATGATTTTCCATCCCACCACTTGCCATACAAATTTCTCTCAATTTATACAGCTATCAATGTTACTTTCTTATTATGCCCTATTGGCAGATTGCATTCCTTGCAAACACGTCTTCATAAATTGAATCTACCCAAAATTCTTTTCATTTTGCTTAGTTTCTTCTCTTTATGCTTTCTTCTCTTTATTTGATATACAATCTCACTTGTGCAATTGTTTGCAATGCTCTTTCCACACACAAACATCACACCATGGCTTCTACCTTACCGAGTTCTCATGTTGCTCCATGATTGGTCTTCAAAGTGTACTTTGCTTATAACAAAATAGAGTTTCAACGCTTTTCTTCCATTAGCCAATTGTTTAAGTTTCTTTATGTGCACCCCAATGTTTTTATACAAGGTGCTACCATCAAATCTATCAACAACATGAAGATTGTTGATAAAACTATCACAAGCAATATCAAAGTTCATGTCTTGATTGCCTGTCCAAATATTTTTGTCAAAAACTTGGTTTTACACAAGTGGAAATATTACAATTCTTGAAGAAGTCTAACATTTCTAACATGATACTTTCAAAGGGACAACTATTTTCAAAATAACGTAACCAAGGCTACACAATGTCAAGCTTCGATTACCATGCTCTAGGAAACTTTGTACATGTCTAATTCAAGCAATGTGGAGGAAGAACATTGATTCAATCATTGTTGTTTCAAAATTTAGACTAGTACATACTAAGTTGAAAGACTGATTTTGGCAAACTACCTTCTACAAAGTTTATGTACACCCTAAGGTGCTTCCCTTTTGACAACAAATTCATCCAAGGGGGAGTCCACATACGTTACGTCCACGTCCGGTATAAGGGATTCAAAATAATCCTTGATGTGGATATTCAGTACTCCAGTGTACAGATTTACTAGTTACACCTCGCCATTCCAAGCTAGACCATAAATGTAATTATTGACCTTGTGAGGGGCCAGGCACACCCATTAGGACATGTGGATCTAGTACATGGTGTTTGACTATTTTTTATAGATGTAACAGAGATAAAAAGCAATTGTTTGAGAATCGGCATCCAAAAGAAATATTCCTAGGCCATTCAGGCTTATATATACCTATAGGAACTCGCCCATCTACCTCACATATTTTTCTGTTCTAGTTGCTAGGATCCTCTCCTCTTGTGTATTTAGTCATCGTGGCTTGAGAGTGAAGTTGATAAGGGTTTGACTCTTAGTTTTTAGTTGGTTGGGTAGTTTGGCTCTACAACCATCCTTTTGGCACACGCAATTGATTCTTCAAATCCCGCACAATATAGTGGTTTCCACTAGCTTTTGGTTTTAGTCCTAGTCAATCTATTGGCACCAGCCTTAAAAATTCTCCCAATGTAATATCCATCTTACTAGATAGAATATTCACAATTAGCTCTGTTTGTGGCACGTCTACTTTTGTCATCTTAAATGGCTCTTCACGTTGATGCAATTGGGTATTGACATCAGTCCTTTGATGAAATCTATGCAAAGGATCAAGTAATGTCGTAGGTATCACATGTACATAAGGAACTTCCGCTGTACCTCTGGCATTTTCCAAGGCTTCTTCCTCTTGTAAGTTTTTTATCCACTAGCTCATATTGGCGTATTTTTTCTTCTCAGAATTGAGATTCAGATAGACCCCAGATACATTAGGTAGATCGGTGACTGGTACAAATTCTGCAGGTGGTGGTTCAGCAACAACTTCTTTCTATTTTTGAGCTCTTGTAACAGCCATAACTAGTGTAGATGGTTTAATGGATTTCCATGGATTAGGATGAACTACTGGTCTTGGTCTGATAGTAATCATTTTCAATGGAGCAGTTATAGTTGGAGGCTTCGTTGTAACTGGACAATCTTTGTAGCAATGCCCATAACCACATTCACAATGAAAGGATTGAATTTGTTTTTATTTGGACATTCTATAATTCAATTATTTTCTCCGCATCCAAAGCAACCAAGTGGCACACTGGCCCATTGTCGAGACTATTGTTGTTGCGTAGCAGCATAGATGGCATATTGCTCTAGAGGTCCAATTTCATAATTCCACTAATCTTGGCTCATTAAAGCTTCTGGCTCCATCATGTTTGCATGAGGTGATTAGAACAAAAATAAGTAGTTTGATTAGATATCAAAAAAGTTTTAAAACATGATGCTTGAGCATATTATTTCTTTTGCTCTAGTTTTGTCTGGCTTTATTTAAAAAAGAGTAAAATATCATATGATTTTTTTTTCAATGAGACAATTTCTAGGAGACAAAAGCCTACAATGTGTGAACTAGAAGCTGTGTACTACTACATGATGGTCACAATCTATAACACCTTGATCTTAAAATTTAACCATGCATATTGATTTGTAAAGTATAACTTTTTGGAAACATTGATAGCCTACCCAAATAAACTATTAAACAAGTCAGACTTGATGCCAAGTGTAAAGTGCAAGGCAAATGGGGATGCCTTACCTCGGAAATGGACCTCAACAAATGGCCAATTCATGATTGTTGACAACATGACTTCTAAGACAATATTACGTATAGAAAGAATCAAGAAAACACACACACACACACACACACACACACATATACTAGTTGCTTGTGCCCGTCGTTGACGGGCAATGGCGACCAATCTAGGTGACGACCGATGAATTGAAAATTTAGTATGTTGTTGACGGGCGATGACGACCGATCTAGGTGGCTGCCAATGATCTAGTGGGTATGCTCGTCGTCGACAGGCAATGGACGACCGATCTAGATGGCGGGCAAACATTAGGAGGAAAGCCGATGGTCGTTGACGGGTGGTTATGTTGGAAATTGATGGTTTATCAAAGGTGCTTGGCTGATATCAAATTCAGAGGATCTTTGATCAAAACAGAGGCTCGAATATCATGTCAGAACTCATTGGGTCAGACCGACAGTATCGAAATTTACACAAGGTCGGATTTTATACAAAGTGAACTAGGGGCGGATAAATTAGAACCGATCCGAACTGAACACGTTCGGATAAATTAGAACCGATCTGAACCGAACACATTCGAAGGTGCCCGAAAAAATCTGAATGTGAACCAATTAGAACCTCCAAACCGAACACATTCGAAGGTGCCCGAAAAAAATTTGAACGTGAACCAGATTAAAACATGTTCGGATAAATTTGAGTTGATCACTTTTTGGACCCTATTCATCTTTGTCAAAAATCCCATTGAGTTGAATTTTTTACATTGGGTCGGATTTTTGACATTTGGGTTTAGGTTTTTGACATTGGGTCAGATTTCAAGCATTAAGTTGAATTTTTGACATTGGATTCAATTTTTTGACATGTTCAAAAAAAGCGAACAGATCCAAACTGAACATGTTTGAAAAAATTCGAACAGATCCGAACCAAACACATTCGAAAAAATCCAAACGGATCAGAACGTTCAGAAAAAGCGAACAGATCCAAACTGAACACGTTCGAAAAAATTCGAACAGATCCGAACCGAACACATTCGAAAAAATCCAAACATATCAGAACCGAACATGTTCAAAAAAATTCCATTGGGTTGGATTTTTTACATTGGATTGGATTTTTGACATTTGGGTTTAGGTTTTTGACATTGGGTCGGATCTATAACATTGGGTCAAATTTTTGACATTGGGTCGGATTTTTTGACACGTTCAAAAAAATCCGAACAAATCCGAATCGAACACGTTTAGAAAAGTCCGAACAGATCCGAATTGAACATGTTGACGGGCAATGGCGGCCGATCCAATGGTAAAAAACCAACCAATGGTAAAAAATTTGGGTCAAAAAATTACACTGGGTTGGAAAAATACACTGTGTAGGATGTGTTTATGTGTATGTGTGTGTGTTATATATGTTTGCATGATATGCATGTATTTGTGTTTCTGAATATCTATGTGTGCATGTGTTTATGTGTTTCTAAATATCTATGTGTGTATGTGTTTATGTGTTTCTAATATTATGTGTTCCTTGTGGACTTTTTGTGAATCTTCTCATGATTGGAATGAAAACTTGATCATAAATAGGAACCATAATTAGAATTGTAGCACTGATAAAAGTGCCAATCGATGCAGGGGGCGTGCCAAAGTGTTTGCGCATCCGACGGTTGAGTGTCGCTGCTTTCTCAATACTAAATGTTACCAATTGTGCATATATTGTCTAGAAAGTGAAGGTGATTGTCGTATAGTCTCCACGAGTTAGTTGTGGACTGATCATCTACTTCTTGTAAGGCTGCTCTTGGAAGCTATAAATAGATTGGCAAGGATTGATTTTATTTAGAGCGATTAAATCAAGAAATGTGGTTTGAAGGTCAAATAGGGTAAGGATTATGTGGGGGTTCAAGGGTCACTAAACCTTCTCCTCCCCCCCCAGACGTATCTTGTGGGGATCAACAGGGGCTTAAAATGTAGCTAAAGTCAAAGTTTATAGAATGATGTGCCCCCCTGGACGTATCTTGTGGGGATCAATAGGGGCTTAAAATGTAGCTAAAGTCAAAGTTGATAGAATGATGTGTTTACTCCATATGTTTATGGACCTACATGCACACCCGTGTGTCTCATTATAGCCAACCTACCTCTTCTCCTCCTCTTACACCCATGATTTTCTCACCCTTCCACCCATGATTCTATCGCTTCTTCCCTCTCTCTCTCTCTCTCTCTCTCTCTCTCTCTCTCTCTCTCTCTCTCTCTCTCTCTCTCTCTCTCTCTCTCTCTCTCTCTCTCTCTCTCTCTCTCTCTCTCTCTCTCTCTCTCTCTCTCTCTCTCTCTCTCTCTCTCTCTCTCTCTCTCTCTCTCTCTCTGGGCTCTGACTCCTACAGCCCTCCCCCTTTTCCCACCACCACCTTGAACCCCACTCACATTTATTATCCTCCCCTCTTTCCACTCCCCCTCATCTCTTTTGTCATCCCCACCCCCTATATATAGCCCCACGTCTTTCCTTGCATTTTTTTTATTACATTCAAAAAAAGGTATTGGCAAAAATGGGTGCAATCTTAAACTCTACAGGGACCAACAATAAAGCTTAAGACCATCAACCTCATCATGCATAACATGGACTATTTTCCATGACATCTCTACTTTGAGGAGATTGTACCCAAAGACAATAAGAGACGTTCTTTTCTTTTATGTTAGCATATCAAGTCAAGTGAAATCATAGTTCTTGGACGCATAATAAACACCATAGTTGATAGATAGGTGCATCCTACTCATTGAAATCTGGCCATTTAAATGCACCATACATAGGAGCCCCATTAACTTAGCTGAAGTGCCATGCTCAAAAGCTGGCATGCCTCGAGGAGCTAAGCTATGAAGAAATTTATAGAAACAACAACTTTGAAAGCTTCATTTGACAAAGTACAATTCAAGCAATAGAATCTTGAAATGCTTGTGAAAAAATTGGAGCAAGAATACGAAAACCATGGGTCTCCAAATGATGTTTCCTTTGATTCATGCACAAAACTACAATTATTCAGAATTACTTCCATGAATCGAGGGAAGCAACATCTTATTTTACTCAAATATTGGTCAACTCAATGTTGGTCGTGCACTGGGATCTAAGCATTACTACAAACTCAATCGGACTTGTGTTGTCTACTCTACACCCTATCACATTTTAGAGGTGTGCCTAGTCTTGGCATAGATCCTATTTGAAGTGTGAAATAGGTTATATGGTTGTCCACCAATCAAGTATGAGCTAATCATAGTCTAGAGAGCATTAAGAAAATATAATGAATAGACAACACAATATACCTTTTTTGAAACATCATAGGAGACGGTGTGCCATTCATTCTATCCCAAAACCTAAGGTTAAGATGAAATAACCAGGTTAAAACAATGACAACTGGAGTCTTGTACTATAAATTATTGCATACACACTCCAGGGTAATATTGTTTACACCATTTTTTTTTCGACATCTTACCACAAATTCAATATTCAGAGGAGAGGCCATTGTTGCCATGAGGCCATCGTTCCACAGTTGAGAAGCTTCATGTTGAGACAAACTATCTAAGATGTCCATCGCTGTCTATGGAGGACAAATGGAACCAACTAAACCATACCATTTTATTTTTGACAATCTATTAAGAACATGATCAAGTGCTGAGATCTGCAGGTGATGATTCTCTGTTGTTGCCTATTAGAGAAGACAATGAACATCACTTCCATTGTTGTTGTGACAGTTGTTTCTGAAATGATTTCACAGGTATGCACATACATATTAGATATTCGAGATGTGAGATGTGCAAGATCGGCCATCATCCAAATCATCGGTCGCCACCTAGATCAGCCTCCATTGCCCGTCAACGATGGGCACTCTTTATTAGTATATATATATATATATATATATATATATATATATATGTGGTGATGATGATGTAAACAAGATTTTTTTATTTCTTTAAGAAAATTTTAACAAGTTTTCATGGATTATGCATAGAAATTTTATGTCTCGCTATTATTAATCTTTATGATTGCCATACTGAGCTTATTTTTTAATAATGAAACCAACAGTAGTGTCTTCTTCATGGACTTCAAATAGCTTAGTTTATTAAAGTTGTAGTATTCCAGTGAAGTAATTTAATTTTGAAAAAAAACTCTTGATTTTTGGTGTTAGTACAAAACTCTCCTTTTTTTATTGCTAATATCGATATGAAGTTCTAAATGCTACTATCCCTTACTCTAAACTAAATAACAATAAAAAGATAAGACATGTGTAACACATGCTCTGATATGTTTGTCATTTTACGTCAATTGTTTGTCTAGAAATTTAAATTCTATTTTTGTACATGTTGTTGGCTGTAAATACCAATCAATGAAATGAAACTAATAGTTTGCTAGTAAAGTTGGATGATCTCCACTTAAGTGATGCATATTTCATAGTCAAGGAGCATAATTTCTTGTTGGATTGGTATAAGCTCTTAAACGACTACCGACCAATAGAAAAGATTTAATATGTTGCAGCAAGGAGAAAACTATAGAGCCTATTTTTTGTTGCTAGCAAGTGTTATGGGCATGCTTAAAGAATTGAGTTTAGGGTAAAAAGCTTGATACAAGTGTTCAAGTTTTTTTTTTTACCTCAACCATGTTGGTTTTTCTATTTTTTGTTGCTAGCAAGTGTTATGGAAATGCTTGAAGAATTGAGTTTAGGGTAAAAAGCCTGATACAAGTGCGTTTTTTTTTTTAGCTCAACCATGTTGGTTTTAATATGTCAACAAAACTTTGGATTGTGTTGAGATTTTATGATTCAGAAAAATTCAATATTCCAAGTAACATTATTTTAAAGATGATAGGACCTTAGTGCCACTACTAAGGAGGAGAAATTTTATTAAAATACGATACAGACAAGGTTTTTTAATCAAGAAAACGAACAGTTTGTCAAAAATTGTATCTAGAAATTAGTTTTTTCCTATTATGATCATTATAATTGTCATGACATTACATTTTTAAGTGAGACCATGGACTGTAATATTGTATTTCATAAATAGTCTAGTTATTGAAGTTAAAGTGTGTCGATTAAGTAATTTAGCTCCAAAAAAAAGTAAAAAAAATCTATGTAATCTCAATTTATAGCATTCATACAAGACTAAAAGAATAAAGTTTGTTAATATCAATATGAAATTCTCAAGGGTATTGCACCTTACTTCAAACTAAATGACCCCCAAAAAAATCTAAGTAAGTGCAACACACAGGCTCTATTCATGTTCTTGTCATATTATCTTGATTGTTTTTAAATTTTGATTGCTAGTTGTAGAGTCATATATTAGTTTGAGGATAATATATTCTACTAATCCAAATTATAAATGAATGTTACATAGTATTCATATAGATTTTTCGTATCAATAATATTTCAGATAACTAGTAAGGACCTACTTAATTATGATCATGTGGCTTCAGCTCATTGCAATTTGTTGATGTGATTGTATGTTTGAAGGTCATTGTTGTTTGAGTCATTTTCTTGAATAAAGTTGAAGTCATATTGCATACTTTGTTCTTCTTATGAAGATGTATAGATGTCCAATTATCAAATGACTAGTTAGCAAAGCATTTCACATTCACCTAGTTGAATCACAAAGTACAATATGCTATTTTTGACAACTATCTCAAACTAAAAAAGTAGGAGATTTGCAATTTTACATATTAGTTGAAGCATTGATTCAAGAATTAACCTTAGTGGTTGTTCAAATGTGATAAAACATATTTATATTGAAGAAATAAAAATTGTACATAAGATCACTACTTGTATTGCCAGCTATCAACAACAACAAAATTTTTGTATTAATTGTCATTTATTATGTATTTATTTATTTATTCAGGTGTTAGTATTCGTCTAGATTTGTTTAAATAAAAATCATGGAAATAAAATGAAATTCAAATTGTAAGCACATTTATATATCAAATTAGTAAAATAAATTAACTACTTGATGGTTCTTTTGAAGCATTACAACATTATAGAACAATCAACTCATTTGTTAGAAAATTCTAGAGAAACAAAACAAAAAAATTGCATATTAGCAAAGAATAGTGTGTAGTAATAAAATGGGAAGTACTTTTTAAGTCTTAATGTCTTAGTAGAAAACACTAGGTCCATGTGCCAATGTAAGTCGATCTTCAAATATCTTATTCCAAAAAAATAATGAGGCATTCAAGTTTACATTCAATTTCACTTATTTTCCTTCCATTTTCAACACCAAAGAGCGAAAAATGTCGATCGATATTTTTTTATATATAAACTAAAATGCCTAAAGTCATTGAATTCTAGACTTTGCTAAGCGTATCTCAAATGTTGATCGATATTTTTTCCATAAACTAAAATGCCTAAAATCATTGAATTCTAGACTTTGCTAAGCATATTTCAAAAATACGAACTTGATTATTCAGCAGTGAACTATATTCGAACAAATTTAAAATGAGTTCAACATATCGTCCTATTGGCCACATTATAACGAAAGTATATGGCTCAATCTTAGAGATAGCAGTTAGGGTGGCAAGTCCGAGGACCAAAAAAATACATGGGCCAAGTCGGCAATTCAACAAATCGAAAAAGGAAGTGCGAGGGGGAACCATGTGACACGTGCTTGCGCGCATGCGCGCACACACACACAATTATAGAATTATAGATTGTAAGCAAAAACATGAAATTTTTATTGAATATTTCATAGAAAGGCCAAAACTATGAAAAAGTAATGCCTCCACACTACAACATCATATAAAACCATGTCTAGATTTTTCCACAAAACTTGTTGCAAAGAATATACTATGACAAATGAAAATTTTCATATTTGTTATGTATAGATTGAAATATTTGTTGACATGGTGTTTGCTAATTATGCTTTGTTTGACTAGTAGAAGAAATGGTCAAACCATGATAATTTGATGGACAAGATCATTTTAATTGAAAACATATGATGTTCGTGTACATCTCTTTGATACTGTCCTTGGTACTACAAGGAGGTCATTCATGGATGTAGATTCTATAAAGCCAAATTACACTTATTTTGGACTTGTATCAAAATTGTTGGGGCCACAATGGGTCTTCTTTTTGTTGTGGGGCTTTTTAAAAGTGGAACTCACTATGCATATGTAAATACTAGTTGGAAAGAAGTACATTGCAAAGCATTAAAAAAGATTGATAACTATAGCTAAAAATAAAATAAAATAACTACATTGAAACCTTATGTGAAGAAGAGTTTTTCACAGTTACCAAATAGATGAGAGAGAGAGAGAGAGAGAGAGAGAGAGAGAGAGAGAGAGAGAGAGAGAGAGAGAGAGAGAGAGAGAGAGGAGAGAGAGAGAGAGAGAGAGAGAGAGAGAGAGAGAGAGAGAGAGAGAGAGAGAGAGAGAGAGAGAGAGAGAGAGAGAGAGAGAGAGAGAGAGAGAGAGATTATAAAACTTCACATAGTTTCTCTTGACAAGTCAAGACCAAACCCTTTGAAATCTTTGTTCATAAACTAACCAGGAAAAACGATGTTGAACAGAACATACAGTGCTTAAAAAAGCATAATAAAGTAAAACTTATTTCAAGGCATCCAACTGGTACCTGCCACCATCCCACCACACAAAACCGCAAAGGTTAGTTCAGTGAGGAAGACAGGTGTCAACGTTGTGTGTGTGTGCTGACTTAGGAGGCTTGGCACATGTGGAGAATGCCACATCACTTCAGATGCACCAATCAATGCTAGATAAGCACCCACCTCTTTGATTCCTAACTTGACGCCATTGCCTCCTCACCATGATTTTGCTTGATTTGAGGTAATTTTCCTAACTTATAGGAACTTGCAAGATCAACTCCTATTGATGATTGTCATGCCTATCAGATGGATACCACAGATCCATACCTGATCTTGTGTTTAAACAGAAGAATTAACATGGTTCAACATTACATTTTGATCCTTCCAAGTAATGATAAGCTTCAAAACCATATGGATCCAAGAGCATTAACTCAAGGGATAAGCTTCTATCAATTAATAGATCCATCTATCAGACTCTACTTCTAACATCACAATTGACATCCAAAATTGTGGATAAACTCAATGGTTACAAAAATATCAGTTATGAGTTCAACTAAATGAATTCAATCCAGGAAATTAATATCCGGTATTAAGCAATTATTCCCATGGATTACCAAAATCCTAACTGCGAAACACATTTCCTGATCACACTTACTACCTCTGATGTCCACTCTTCTTCTCCCCATAGGATTTTTAGTCCCCTAAAAATGTGTTTCAACTAAGGTAAAACAAAGATATAAAGACATTAGTAAATGTTAAAAAATGAATTACTATAAGAAAAAAGTCTAAAACAATTTCATTTCTATCCTATACAAAATCATCTACTAGTATGAAAACAGTACTAGTCTGATCTTTTGCATATAATTCACCATAGGATTTAACTGGAAATGAAATCAATTTTTTACTTTTGATCAGTTCCTATCAATTATAAATTTTCCAATACAATTGGACTGTTTTTTCTTTTTATTGACCGGTTTGGCATTACTTTGTCAATGTTGACAAAAGCTATCCAAAGTTAGAATATGAAATTACATGAATGAAAATCCTACCAATAGGATTTCAGTTACTCTTAAACTGTATCCAAACAAGATTTTACTGTTCGTTTAAAGAGTTCTGTCACCACTCATTCTATCTGGCCATTTCATATTGTTTGATGGTTTTAAATTCAATTTTGACGAGTATCTTACATAAACATTCACTTGATCGATCAGTATCGATTAGAAATATATCAGACAAGTAACTGATTTCAAATTTTAACTATGAAATTCAATAGAAAAAAAAAATTCATTTTCAACTTTCAACTTGAGAGTACTTCAAAAGTTAAAATGTCACACAGTAAAAATTGTTGGCTTGTTCAACAACAACATCGATCTAACAAATGACACTAAGAGGATGCTATTCCAAGAATTTGAGATGACAGATCTAGGATAAGCACATTAATGTCTTGTGATTCAGATCCATATAAATAGAAGCAGAAGACTTCTCTATATCACCTAGCAGAGGTACTTCTATAATTTGTTGACGAAATTCAATTTCATGAATTGCAAGTTTGACATAATCCCATGGACCTAGGTCTAAAATTATCCAAGGAGCAATGCCCTCTGACCAATGAGAAAAAGGCCAAAATGAAGGGATATCCATATCAATCAATTACTGGATCCTTGATGTATGCAATGATATCTACCAAGCCCGATCTTGCATACGCCATCAGCTCCTTGAGCCAATTCATTGCTAATCCTGGCATGATCTACTGGAAAGCTCTTTTCAGAGTAATCAGATATGTACGAGCTACTATTGACCTTTGTATTTGCTATGGCGATGTCGATTCATCCGATATCCATGCAGTTCATGGATATACAAATGCAAATTGGGCAGGTGATATCGACACCAAAAGATCGACTTATGGACTTGTCTTCTTGTTCAACAATATTGGTCCAATATCGTGGAACAGTCGAAAACAAACCTCCATTGCAATGCCATCTATAGAATCAGAATAGATTGCAGGCTCTCAAGCTACTAAAGAGACAATTTGGATGAGGAATTTCTTGTCTGATATTGGTCTCACACAATCTGCTCCAACACTATTAGAGTGCTATTGCATTATCGATCAATCCGAGATTTCATTCTAGGAGCAAGCACATCGAGATTAAGTACCACTACATCAAGAGCAAAATACTCAACAAGGAAGTAAGTATTAAATTTTTGTAGAACCCAGTACATGACAACTGACATATTTACAAAAGGATTAAATTAGGAAGCACACAAGAATTTTTGTGCAATCTTAAATTTGAAAATCAAGACGTTCAGGGATCCAGATTAAGGGACGGTGTTGGAGTTCTATCCTCTCCATCCCTATCTCTCTGCTAATCTAGATCACACACCAGCTGTTGTAAATACTTGTATAGTCGCATACTTTGCAAAAATACACTTGTTTTCTGACAATTTACAGAAATACAAAAGAATCAGTGATAGTGTTTTCCCAATTTTTAAAACACCTTTGACTATTTGGTCATCCTTGATTATTCAGCCATCTTCAATTGTTCGGCCATCCTTCATAGACCATCTCGAATCATTTGACCATATTCGATTATTCAGTATTTCCAAATCTGCTGCAACGGCAAATGATAGCAAAAGTCAAATAGAAGAATGCTTGACTACTGGACTGAAGGTCTCAGTGTAATCGACTTTGTATACCTGAGAAAATCCTCTGACGACAAGTCGGGCTTTTCTTTTGTCGATGCTTTCGTCTACTTTGTACTTGATTTTGAAAATCCATTTGCAATCAACTATGTTTCTGCTAGCAAGTAGTTTGACAATCGTCCATGTCTGGTTTTTTTATAAAAGATGAATACTCTTTATCCATAGTTTCTTTCTAGAGATCTGAATCAGGCTGACTGAGTGCCTCTTCAACAATCATCAGCTCATGAACAAGGTAGGCTGTAGACTCGTCGATATACCTGATAGGTGGTCTGCTAGCTCTTGATGATCATTTGGGAAATAGAGGAAGTTGATTATTTCCATCATATTCTAGTTGTTGAACTGCAACATCATTATCTTCTGATTCGCCGTTAATTTGTTGTTCGTCAAGAGTAGATGAGCTTGGTCCTTCAAGGAGAATAGTCGACTGAAAAACTGAAAAGTTCAATATGCTAGGAGAATCTGACAGGTCGGCTGGATGGGCACTGTCTTTTCCTTTGAGATATTGAAACTGATCTTCGGTGAAGATGACATCCCAACTAGTGAATATCTGACCTGTTAGATTTAATATGTTAGGAGAATCTGACAGGTCAGCTGGATGGACACTGTCTTTTCCTTTGAGATATTGAAACTGATATTCGATGAAGATGACATCCCGACTAGTGAATATCTTCGACTTAATGGAATTAAACAACTTATAGGCTTGATCTGAAGTAGTGTAGCTGATGAAAATACATTTGATACTCTAGAAGTTGAACTTCTTCCTGAGATCATGAGAAATCTGTGCATAAGCAGTACATCCAAAGACTCGTAAGTTTGATAGAGAAGGTCTGGTACCTGTCCAAACTTCGAATGGTGTTTTGTCTTAGAGACCTTTAGTAGGACATCTGTTCTGAATATAGGCTGCTGTTGAAACAGCTTCAACCCAGAAGAAATTCGAAAGTGTCGCATGTGATAACATGCACTTTGTCGATTCAACTAAGGTTCTGTTCTTTCTCTTGATTGAGACGAATAGAAGGTAATGTATTATTGCTCAATGTCGTTGTTAAGGCATACTCCTTGAATTCGGTGGAGATGTATTCTCCCCCGTTATATGACCTCAGTTATATGCCAGTTTGATTTTCTGCATGCTCTTTGAATTGTCTGAATTTGATGAAAGACTCTGATTAGGTTGCTTGGCTGCATTCTTCGCTTGGAGAATATGGCAATCCTTGATCTCATGGTTATTGCGCTTACAATACCTGCAAAACATCTTCTTCTTCGACTTTGGATTTGATGATTGTCCTTGATTTTGAGTCGACTTTTGATTCGTTACAACCTTCTTGGAGCTTTTCTGCTTCTGTCACTTAGAGCCTTTGTTGACATATAGAGCCTGAGAGGAGGAAGTAGACAAAGTGTCTTGACTTCTTCTCTTGTCTTCTTGCAGCAACATAGTGATAACTCTGGTACGAGTTAAATTTGAGTGTCTCGATATGATCATCACCCAGTTCTCATATGTAGAGGGCAAGCTTGAAAGCAATGTCATAATTGCATCTTGATTGTCTATGACTGATCCGACAATGGCCATCTGTTGCAAGAGATTCTTACACTGGTTAATGTGACTTTGAAGAGAATCACCATTAGACATCTTGAATGTGAAGAATTTTCATCGTAGATGTAACTTAGTAGTTATGTCCCGCACATCATATAGTGAATTCAAGATGTCCCAAACTTCTTTTGAAATTTTAGCTTCAGCTATATGTCCAATATGTGTATCTGATATATTGAGGATAATAAGCGCGAAAGCTTTACCATCCTTTGATTTTCACTTTGAGTCTTATGTATCATCTTTAGGTTTTACTTCTATATCTGTAACAACATCCCATAACTCATTGGCGATCAGCAAGGTCTTTATCTTAAATTTTCACAAATGATAATTGGATCCATTCAGCTTGTCTGTGATAAGACCAGCTTTACTTTGAGAATCCATCTTGAACTTAGTTTTTCAATTGTATCGATGACGCTAAGATGTAGTAATGTCAACAACAAGAAATCAATTCTCTAATACTGAAAGGTTGAAAGGAACTGAAGAGTTTGATATCAATTTGATATTGCAAAAGATATCAAGCATTAGAGCTTTCGCTCTGATATCGAAATAGTATTAAGCCCTGTTAGGCCCTGATAGAGATCACAGGTCTGATACCATGACAGTTCAGATAAAGAAGTAGTGGTAGCACTGATACTATGGAAGAATGTTCTGATACCATATAGGTACGTTCTGATACCATGTAGGTAAGCTCTAATACCATGTTGTCGAAAATAGGATAGATAATGTAACAGTGAAAACTTCCTACTTCCAATGCATGACTATGCTTATCAAAAATTGAACAAACGGTAGTGATGAAAATCATGTCCAATTTCTAGCAACTAACTTTGAAATCGCTAGATACTAAATGATTACGTAGCCAAACATAAAGTATTCTCAAACAATTTCTATCAGTTACAAAAGCAATACAGAGATGCATGCATTCTGACACAAACTGAACGCAATAAGAAAATAATATTGATTCAAAAAAACAAGATAAGATGCTAATGAGTGCAAGACAATAGCGGATAAAAATCGCGCATTCTTAAGTTGTTTTTGAGTAACTGAGAATAAGTCCGAAATAAGCAACTCTGTTGATAAGCAATAGCGCAATAGCAACTCTAAATAAATCTCTAAAAGACTGAGCTAGAATGCTCAAGAGAGTTCAGGCTTGAAAGCTTGATAGAGAGCTAACTACAATACTTTTTGATTGTGAACGATCTGCTTCAGAAGAGCGCAGGAAGCGTCGTGTAATATCACTCAACTCTTTCACAATTCACAATAATATTTTCAAATGATAATTTAGATGTATGAACAGTTGATTTTTACTAAGTAATTAGGTCATCAAATGTGATTGCCAGTTGGTTGGAGTCCGCTGGCATTCATCCAGTTCCTTCTCAGAAATTGATTGTTAATAAGCGATGAAAATTGTCCATAAACAGTCTGTCTGCATAAATGAACTAGAATTGTCACTCTACAGAAATGAACTAAAACTGCCACAGGCGACAATGTCGCAAAAAGGCGACAATGTTGACTTTATGCGAAAAAGATGACAGTGTCATAAAATCTCATTTTCTTAATATTGGGGTAGCTCCACACTTTGCCAGAGTCATTTCCTTAACATTTGAGGCACTTTGAAAAAATGCGAAAAATGTGACTCTACAGTTTTACTCGCAAATCCTGACAAGCAAAAAATGTGAAAAAGACGATACTGCACTTTTACACGTAATTCCTGATAGACGACAATGTCGCAAAAATGTGACCCTATAGTTTTACTCGTAATTCTTGATAGGCGACACTGTCTGGATTGTAGAGAGAGAAAATACGACACTGTTGTCAAACTCCGTGTATTTCTGCAAACTGTGTAAAAACACTTGTAATTTTGCATACTGTATAAAAACACGGGAAAATCCATAGAACTGGATAAACAATGGATGAGGATTAAAACCGGTTAGTCAATTAATAAGAAGGAGAATAATCCAGCAATAAGGAACTAAGTTATTTCCTCAGCCCAAAGTGGTGTGGCATCGATTTGAAAAAGACAAGATCATTGTTTACTAGTGCTTCGGCGTTTTCAGCGTTGGGTAGTCTAGAAAGGTGGTCAGCCATAAAGCGTTGTGTTCCTTTCTTGGACGACATGGAAGGTAAATTCTTTGAGAATTAATAGCCATCTAGCAATTGATTAGAATAAAGAATATGTTTTTTTATATGGGATTGTTTTGTCAGATATGCTACACTTACTGGTGCTTGTAGCTAAATGATAATCACCCTCCAAATTACAAATGGAAATTCATAATAATAGCTAATATTATCACCCAAACAATGTAAGTATAAAAAAAAATACATGAGATTTCACAAAAAACAATCATAACACCATACCTTTCTTTCTTAGCTCACAGTGGAAACTGCCTTTTAAGGGTGGTTTTACACTAGCGACAAGTCCCTTTGCCTAGATCATTGATTTGGGCCCCATTTTTTAAATCTTGGCAAGTGAGTTGACGGCAGACAATGGATTGTTGGGATTCAAGGTTTGTGTGTCGCGACAGAGAGAAGCAAGCGAGGAATTCTCGGTGCATGCAACTATGTCTATATCGAGGGTAAACACAATCATGTGTGTAAACTCCATAAGGCACTTTATGGCCTGAAGCAATCTGCTTGAGCATGGTTTCAAAGGATCAATACTTTTCTTATTGATCACGGCCACACACCTAGCTCTTCAGATTCAAATATTTACTTCAAGACAGTGCAACAATATTTTATCATTATCACTTTGTATGTGGATGATACATTGTTTTTCAACAACAGTACCAATCTGATAAAAGAAGGCAAGACAATGTTATCTTTCGAATTCGACATAACCGATCTAGGCGAAGTTCATTTCTGCCTTGGTATACAAATCCACAGAGACAGAAAAAAGAAGTTGGTCTACATTACACAACAGAGGTAGATCTACAATATGTTAGTCAGATATAGTCTAATTTATTGCAAGTTAGCTCTCTCACCAATAGAACCAGGTCTCAAATTGTCAAAGGACCAGTGTTCTCAAACAATTCATGAGAAGCAGCAGATGCGTGATTATCCTTACCATTCTATTATAGGATCTCTTATGTACGCCATGATCTGTACTAGGCCAGACATAGCTTTTGCAGTCAGCTCTCTCAGTCAGTTTATGACTAACCTTAGTGTAACACATTGGATGGCTCTTATCAGAGTCATGAGATATCTTTGAGCTACTATGGACTTTTGCATTTGTTATGAAGCAGTTGGCAACGACAAACTCAATTTACTCAGTGGTTACACAGATGCAAGTTGGTCAGGAGATGTAATCCACTTTTGGATTTACATTCTTTCTTAACAATGGTCCAATTTCTTGGAACAGTCGCAAGCAACTTTCGATAGCTCTATCTTCCACTAAATCAGAGTATATCGCAGCCTCTCAAGTTACAAAGGAAGCAATTTGGTTGAGAAACTTACTTTCAGATATCGGTCTGAATCAATCTGCTCCGACATTATTATTTTGTCATAATCAAAGTGCCATTGCCTTATCAACCAACCCTAGATTATATTCTAGGAGTAAGCACATTGAACTGAAGTATCATTTTGTCAGAAGCAAAGTTCTCAAAGAAGAGGTCAGATTGCAGTACTGTAGAACACAAGATATGACAGCAAATATTTTTACCAAAGCATTAAGCTTGGAAGCGCACATAAGATTTTGTGTAGAACTAAGTTTGAAGGTCAAGGAATTCAAGGATTCAGATTAAGGGGAGTGTTGGATTATTTTCCTTCTTACTAATCGACTAATCGGTTTTAATCCTCATCTATTATTTATCCAGTTTTGCGGATTTTTCCGTGTTTTGATACAATCTGCAGAAATACACGGAGTTTGACATCAATGTCGTATTTTCTCTCTCTACAATCCAAATAGTGTCGCCTGTCTAGAATTACGAGTAAAATTACAGTGTCGCATTTTTTGCATTTTTATGACATTGTCGCGTGTCAGGAATTATGTGTAAAAATGCAGTGTCATCTTTTTCGCATTTTTCACCTGTCAGGATTTGCAAGTAAAATTGCAGAGTCACATTTTTTGCATTTTTTCAAAGTGCCTTAAATGTTAAAGAAATGACTCTGGAAAAGTGTGGAGCTACCCCAATATTATGGAAATGAGATTTTATGACACTGTCATCTTTTTCGCAAAAAAGTTGACACTATCGTCTTTTTGCGACACTATCGCCTGTGGCAGTTTTAGTTCATTTCTGCAGAGTGACAGTGCTAGTTCATTTATGCAGATAGACTGTTTACGACCAATTTTCACCGCTAATTACTTAGTATAAATCAGCTGTTCATGCATCTCAATTATCATCTGAAATTGTTATTGTTAATTGTGAAGGAGTTGAGTGTTATTACACGACGGTTCCTGCGCTTTTATTCAGCAGATCGTTCACAATCAGAAAGTATTGTAGTTAGCTCTCTATCAAGCTTTCAAGCTTGAACTCTCTTGAGCATTCTGGCTCAATCTTTTAGAGTTTTATTTAGAGTTGCTATTATGCTACTGCTTATCAGCAGAGTTGCTTATTTTAGACATTTTCTCAGTTATTCAGAGACAACTTTAGAGTGCACGATTTCTATTCGCTATTGTCTTGCACTCATTAGCATCTGATCTTGTTTTTCTAAATCAATACTATTTTTTTATTGCGTTCAGTTTGTGTCAGGATGCATGCATCTCTGAATTGCTTTTTTAAGTGATAGAAATTGTTTGAGAATTCAATACTTTATGTTTGGCTACGTAATCACTTAGCATCTATGAAAGTACTGTACTTTAGGACCATAAATGGATCTACAAAAGATCCACAAGAGTGATTGCATGCTTGCTTAACAATCTATCAAAAAACTAGACACAAAAAAAGTTGATCTAGATTGGCAATTTGACAAACAACAAGCATTAACAATCAAAAGCATTGATCAACATTGAAAATCTGAGCCCACACGTGTGTACTACAGGCTGTAGTACGGCCTTCAACCTGGGAAACAAGTAGAAATTGATTTGGTTTCATTTGGATCACAAAAACTCAATGTACATAGTGAACTAGCTTGAGATTGCCAACGAGCTCCAAAATTTTTCTATCTTCTCACTATGGAGAGAGGGAATACATACCAAATTCAACTTCCTTCTTGAAGTTAGGTGGATTTCCAGCATGTAATAAGGAAGTTAACTCACTCTCCTTGACCTAAAATGAAACCCTAGTCTATTTCCTAGAGTTATGTTTGGTAGGTAGCTAGTTGGTCAAAATTTCACCTTAAACTTAGGTGTAGGTCCTATAAAGTAGGGATGACCACCAAATAGACATGACCAACTCTCTTGACTTGACCTAACCTACATTAGGATGGGTTTCCCATGTGGCATCATGGCCTCACATGTGTGGGACCCACTTGTGTACACAATTTACACTATTCTACATGGTTTTTGATCAAGCTAGATTTGCCAATTTTTGGCAATTCTTCACAGCATCTAGCGATTTCAAAGTTAGTAGCTAAAAATTGGACGTGATTTCCATCACTACCGTTTGTTCAATTTTTGATAGGCGTAGTCATGTATTGGAAGAAGAGAGTTTCCGTTGTTACATTATCTATCCTATTTACGACAGTTACGACTGGAAGACTAAAAGACGGGCTCAATCTAGTAGCCAAACAATTTTTTTAAATAAAAGCGGCACCCTTCCAAGTTATCACGGGACAATTATACAAAAGAGGCTGATGGAATTATTCGTAGATGCGCTTATGAGTCTGAGATACGCCCTAAAACATCTCATCAATAAATCTCAAAGAAAGAAAAGTAGAAGCCTATTATAAAGTTGTAGCATCAATGGATAAGAAACCATACCTCTAAACAAGAGTGATCAAACACAAAGTTAAATTTTGTTTCCACCAAAATTGAATAATTACAAGATGAAGATTGAGCGTAAGAGTCTAGCAAACACATCACATCAACATAGAAAAACATTAACTTATCATCATTAGATTAAGATCTTCTTTCGTAAGTACAAATTTAAGCATGAACTTAACCCTATCCTACAATGAGACAAACACATATATCTAGGTGTCCACACCTTATAACCTAAATCTCAACATACCATTATCATGCAAGATCTTGAACAACTTGGCTACCATAGTTGCTAGGTAGAAACCTGGTTGCCATGCACTCTTCCCCATCAATCTTCCTATAAGCTAAGTTTTTCATTAACAAAGATTCTAGAGATGCACATCATAAACTTTATCCCAAGTCATGAAAGCATAGATGCCACTTTGTCACTTGCAAGTTGCAACAACTTAATATTCCACCTAAATCAAGCAAGCATGGCCTTTTGACTTGTGCACAAGGGTGTCACAACAAGAGACGTGTCCTAATATGCACTTCTCCTTATATAACACAATATTTCAATGCCCCAAAATACAATGTACTAAATTCATAACAATAAAAAAAATATTATGGCACAATTGTCAACAAATAAACACGAGAATTTTTGCATAGAAAGTAGAGAATTTTCAAACTTATTACTAGACTTTTTTGGTGTGGTACTTTCTACTAGATTTTGATCAACTCTTGTCATCATACCACACTAAACTTTTACATGTAGACAATGATTATGGCACAAAGGGCAAGTATTAGGGAAAAGGATTTGAGCTTAGCATTGAAATTTGAAAAATGGTTTATTACTAGAGTCTAGAATAAATTAAACAACCATGCAAACCCATTTGCCACAAAGAAGAACAAAAAGAATCAAAAGTTAGGCACATGTTATATTTTGTCATTCCTGCTCATCCTAAATCCTGGTTGTTTTTGTTCAAGTCATTCCCTTCTCATTCTAAACTGTTAGTTGTGAAAACCAACCGACAAGGAGGTAGGTGCCAATTAGGCTCTAAAGCATATTGCTGAACATCCACCCAAGTCACGCTTACGCCACACACTCTTGGAAAAGAATTCACTTTCATCAAGCGGATGAGTGCATGAATGTTTCCTTCCATGCAAATCACATACCTCACATGCTCTTTCAAGCTGGTCTTCTTTGCCATGGAACCTTTCAAACAATCATAAAAGTTAAATGAGATCCTTAACCCCTCTTTGAAGCAGTATAAAATTGAAGTAGAATAATGTAGGTGCCAAAAAGTAGGGCAATATTTTTAATAATAGGGGTATAATTTAAAGATATGGAGAAGTCTATTTAGGTCCCACAGACGGCGGGTCGAACCTCGGGCAAGGCAAAGAAGAGGGTAGGCGGCACGACCGGCCCACATCGACAAAGTGGTGGAGGTAGCTGGATTGACAATGACCCCTCGTTTGTGTGGCGCTTGGTATCAGTGCTCGCAGTGCCCCAGTCCCATTGGAGGGCAAGGGGCCAGCGGGGGTGCTTACTGGCACGATGCTTAGTACGCCCCCCCACTTGGATGCTTGCCACGTGTCTAGACTGACA